>OZ024744.1:10012437-10024937 GCA_964016885.1 Eledone cirrhosa | reverse complement strand
CAATTGTAAGTTGTTTGTTCTATGTGTGTGTGTGTTTTCATTTTGTCCTTAATTGTAAGTTGTGATGTTGCTGTTCCACTCATATTTTCTATTTAATTTTGGTTTTAATTCTTTTATGCTTACTGCCTCTGTAATTTGCCTAAACATTGCGTCTTTTCTGTGCGTGGATTCTATTTTTATTTCTATGCTCTCTAATCTACCCCTGTGTTCTATCTTAGCATGTTGGTAGAGCACAGATGATTCTTTATTATCTTGGAGGTCTCGCCAGTGTTCATTTATTCGTTCCCCTATACTACGAGCTGTCTCACCTATGTACACTATATTTTTGTTTCTACATTGTCCTTCAGTACATCTTATGCTATACACTACATTTCTAGTTTTACAGTGAATATGGGGGCTTATTTTACAGGTTATACATTTCTTATCTATACATGAGGGTCTTTGGAACGGGTATGTCTTGCTAATAAGTGTTTTTACGGAGGTACCAGGTCTTTCTACTATCTTAATATTGAGATTATGTTTATTTAGGGCCCTTCTAAATTTGTAGGCTAGTTCGCCTCTAGGGGTTGTATTGATGAACATTACACTCTGGTATTTATTGCTATCATACCATGAGTTTATTCTATTGGCCTTGTTCCTAGTTCTTTCTATTCTATTCCAAAATTTGCTCCTATACAAGGGGCAGGTCCCATTTATGTCATTATTTACCATTTTTTCCCATTTGGTTCTGGCTCCTTTATACACTCTGATTCTATCTCTCTGATTGTAGCCAGAGAACTGCATACGGTGGATGAAGTGTTGTATGTGTCTCTCTAGTTCTTCGGGGTTGCACATGCGGGACACATTTCTCATCACCCGTACCAAATCCGCAATCAGTATGTTGATTTTGGTATGGTCCGAAATGGCCGAGTTTCGGTGGATCAGATGTTTGGAAGTCATGGGTTTGGCATAATGGGAATGGAGGATTTGTTTTTGGTTGTTAATGGTATCTAACCAGAGCTCTGTGTCTAGTACAGGTAATCGATGGTTGGGGTGTCTACTTGGGTAGTCTATAGTAACTCTAATGTAACTATAGTAACTCTATAGTAACTCTGGGCTTCGAAAAGACCATAAAACGGGCTGGGACCCTGTCACGGGACCACCAACACGACCAGTCTGTGGGGCTAACATTGCTAGTAACTACAGACTGTCCTACTTCCTCTCCCTGATCATACGCCCCATCATTGAGATGTCCCCAGATGTGTGTGACAGCACGGAGGACCTCCTCAGCAGAATCGGCGCGGGTAACCGATCTGGGGACCTAACAAACTGCATAATAGGCAGTATGGATGTTGTGTCCCTGTATCCATCTATTGACGTGGATTTTGCTGTGGAGAAATGAGTAGAAATGATCAGCGAGAGCAAGGTTGAGTTCCGTGGGATTGATACCAGTGAGCTGGGATTTCTACTTAAGCTTACCCATAGTAATAGTTACCTAGACACTTATGACCTTAGCAACCTGTGCCCTACAAGACCAGCAAGAGGCAGACCACCTACCATTACCTCAATGGCCAAGAAAACCCACACAGATAGATGGAACGGGTGGACCAGAGCCATACGGACACCTGAAAACCACGATGAACTGAAGAAAATGATTGCACATGCGGTAGGGGCCAGCATAAAATTAACCCTTAAGGATCATATGTTCAAATTTAATGGTAAAACATATGCCCAAGAGGAAGGAGCAGCCATTGGTGTTAGCATTGCAGGCGACATAGCTAACTTATTCATGGTATGGTGGGACAGTAGACTTAAACAAAAACTTAATGAACAATTAGAAGACAGCTTAACCCTGATAATGTACTCCCGCTACGTAGATGATATAAACATCGTAGTTAAGACACCCCCACTAAAGAACAGTCAGGAACTAGAGAAAAACACAATGGAAAGCATCCAGCAAATAGCAAACTCCATCCACCAGAGCATTAGAGTTACTATAGACTACCCAAGTAGACACCCCAACCATCGATTACCTGTACTAGACACAGAGCTCTGGTTAGATACCATTAACAACCAAAAACAAATCCTCCATTCCCATTATGCCAAACCCATGACTTCCAAACATCTGATCCACCGAAACTCGGCCATTTCGGACCATACCAAAATCAACATACTGATTGCGGATTTGGTACGGGTGATGAGAAATGTATCCCGCATGTGCAACCCCGAAGAACTAGAGAGACACATACAACACTTCATCCACCGTATGCAGTTCTCTGGCTACAATCAGAGAGATAGAATCAGAGTGTATAAAGGAGCCAGAACCAAATGGGAAAAAATGGTAAATAATGACATAAATGGGACCTGCCCCTTGTATAGGAGCAAATTTTGGAATAGAATAGAAAGAACTAGGAACAAGGCCAATAGAATAAACTCATGGTATGATAGCAATAAATACCAGAGTGTAATGTTCATCAATACAACCCCTAGAGGCGAACTAGCCTACAAATTTAGAAGGGCCCTAAATAAACATAATCTCAATATTAAGATAGTAGAAAGACCTGGTACCTCCGTAAAAACACTTATTAGCAAGACATACCCGTTCCAAAGACCCTCATGTATAGATAAGAAATGTATAACCTGTAAAATAAGCCCCCATATTCACTGTAAAACTAGAAATGTAGTGTATAGCATAAGATGTACTGAAGGACAATGTAGAAACAAAAATATAGTGTACATAGGTGAGACAGCTCGTAGTATAGGGGAACGAATAAATGAACACTGGCGAGACCTCCAAGATAATAAAGAATCATCTGTGCTCTACCAACATGCTAAGATAGAACACAGGGGTAGATTAGAGAGCATAGAAATAAAAATAGAATCCACACACAGAAAAGACGCAATGTTTAGGCAAATTACAGAGGCAGTAAGCATAAAAGAATTAAAACCAAAATTAAATAGAAAATATGAGTGGAACAGCAACATCACAACTTACAATTAAGGACAAAATGAAAACACACACACACATAGAACAAACAACTTACAATTGAAAACACACACAAAATTAAAACACACACAGGACAAAATGAAAACACACACACACATAGAACAAACAACCAACCAACAATAAATAAATAAACAAATAGAAAAATGAACACAAACACACACAGACACCCGGATGTGGCACATGCGCAAACTGAGCACACAACACACACACAGAAACAAAATGGCGTAGGATAGAAGAAAGAAAAGGCACAGAAACGAAGAAAGGAATCCCCAGTCACTGAAGAGGTCACAGAGTGTGTGACGAAAGGACTATGACTATATATATAAACAACTATCTGGTTGTGGAACCAACCAACCAACCAGAAATTTATAAGCTTGTAGATTTGTAAATTTATAAATTTATAAATATATAATAAATTGAAGTGAAAGCAACTGGTGCATGTGTTTCTTATTGGCAACTTGACCCTCCCAAAGTATAACAATATCGGTTTCAACACACGATTTCAGATAAAGAATCTTGCTAAACAAATTCAGAAACGAAATATATATATATATATATATATAAACATATATATATATATACATATATACATACATATATATATATATATATATAAACATATATATATGTATATATATATATATACATATATATATATATACATATATATACATATATATACATATATATATATATATATACATATATATAGACATATATATACATATATATATACATATATATATACTATACATATATATATATATACATATATATATATACATTGTAAACTTCCTAGACGCCATACTATACCTAGACTCAAAAATATATACACCTTTCCATAAGCCTAACGAAAAACTCATTTACGTAGATACTAAGTCTAACCACCCTAGATCAATATTAAACTCTATCTCTAAGGGGGTATCCAATAGAATCTCTAGCCTGTCCTATGACGCAAACATATTTAGCAAAAACTCACAATATTACAATCAAGCATTAGCTAGATCCGGCCATAATATAGAAATTGAGTTCCTACCTAAGAAAACACATAGCTACAACATCATCTCGCACAACATGTCCATGAGGAAACCTAATAATAGGAATAGCAACCACAAGTACACCAAAGCGGAGGGTGCCACCGGAAGTAACCATTACCACGCAAACTACTGTGGTGCCGTAGGAAGAAACAACACACCAAACACTAAAAGCAAAAATAGAAGAAGAAATAATACATTTTTCGACCCTCCTTTCAACCTAAATGTCTCCACCAACATACCTAGGGCTTTCTTCTCACTACTAGATAAAAACTTCCCTCTAGGACACAAATACCACAACCTTTTAAACAAAAACACTATTAAAATCTCATACTCTATGACGCCTAACTTAGCATACCACATAGCTAGCAGTAATAAAAATAAAATTAATTCTTACTTCCAACAAACGAAATCACAACAGGATCCAAACCTTATAAATACCTCTGTAGCAAGCAACCATAGTAACGGCAGTAACAATAGAAATAACACTAGTATAAGAAATAACACCGGGGTTGACAACCCGAATGTCCAAAATCCTATAGCTACCACCCAGACTCCTGCACTGCATTATAACCTGCAGACTAACACACAGGATAATTGTAACTGTAGAGCTAATAGAACCTGCCCTTTGGATAAAAAATGTCTAACCAAGGATATCATATACTCATGCACCGTCACAACTAGCAACTCTTCAGAAACCTATGTAGGCTCCACTTCTAACAGCTTCAAAATCAGATATAATTCGCACATCCACTCGTTCAAAAAGCACAGCCTAGCTATCCACCTCACTATCTAGCTACATACACTATCTAAAAACTAAAAATAAACCATACACACTCAAATGGGAAGTGATAGGCAGCGCGACTTCGTACAAACCACCTAATAAATTTTGTAACCTCTGTATACTAGAGACCCACAATATTATCTTCTCCAACCGTAACCTACTTAACAAAAAATCTGAGGTGTTTGCAACTTGCCAGCACCGCTTCAGACATTCCTTCCAAAACTTTAAGCCCAATATATAGCAATGTCGGACTTGAACCAAACACCACATCTAGCATCTAACACCAGGGGCACACCTTATACCACATACACAACACTAACTGATCTAATATAACACAAACTACGACATCCCTCCGGAACCCTTCGCTGGGAGAATACCCATTTATACCTCTACGTTAGGGGTGGCAACATCCACCCACTTGAACTGCACTACACCGCTCTATAGGTAATTTAGCAGGAATTGATTAGTTTGGTGGTGTTGTGCGGAGGTAGTGCCTTCCTTAGACAGATGAAAAACGATTTAATCTAGTAACGCTGTTGAGCAGTAGGACCAGGACGCTGAGTGCAGAGAATGAATGTATTGCAACTGCCGTGCGGGTTGTACATATATGGATGGTTTGATGGTCAGAGTGGGGTCATGAGGACTGCGGATTGACCTCTGGCCGGTCCTGATGATGATTACCTTTCGACATCCAATGTAGCAAGCGGTGACCCAGAACTTACCAGAGATCATTGTGTCTTGAAGTGATTCTGCAATCACCGCGCCTGGTCCTTTGAGTAGGGTACAACCACAAGGATCATTAATTTAGAATCCTCGCTCATCGTCTATAATATTCATTTGTGACACCCTAGGATGGGGGTTAATTCACCATAATAATACGAACACCTTCAGCACAACTTAATAAACTACTCTATAGTTAAAACACTTTATGCTTTAGGAACTTTTTTGAAGTTGCGCATAACCATAGAAATTAGGGTCTATATTGAGACATTTCAATAGCTAGGTATAGAAACCCCGGAGTTACCTCCCCTGATGCATTAACTCCCCTTAGCCACACACAAACTTCCGGGTAGTATTCAATGTCGTTTCTCGAAACGTAACAGCCTCCTGTATTGAACTAAAGAACATCAGACTACGATTCTCTAACTGGATTGTCAAACGCTCAATATAGAATTGCCGTGGATTATGTGAGGGGCATATAATCGAAAAATACACTCCCCTGACCATGAAAATGTCGAAGTACATGAGGTCCTTGTCATCCCTTCGCTGTGCATCTCCAATATGTTTAATACTTTTAATGCTTGCACTATTTTTAATGCTTATATCTTTTCTCCACACACAGACTATAACAATCATATAAAGAAGTTGCCACCAGATCAACCAACCTAACACTCTTCTTTACCTACCTAAGTGCTTCTACCACACATATCTCTCTGCCACACTATATAAACAAGACGCACGTGCTTGCCACACATATAACATTTGCACTATATAACCGCTTATCTTCATGTTGTATTTTAACCTGTATTTTTGATTTTTGATTGTACCTTTTATTATGAATGTAATCTCAAAGGGTGTACTGCCACTCTAAATGCTGTAATGAATGTTGACCCACAATATTTGCATATGTATCGGTATGTCTCTTGGCTGAAAAGGAGGTCATATAACTGTCCATTCATTAATAAATTGCTCCGAAGAATCCAAACCTCGGTTTGGAGGAAACAGCTGTAAGCACAATAATGTTTTGAACAGTTCTTTGATTCTTACATTTCATATAACTGCTCTGTAATTCATCTGATGTTTTTACATTGAGCTACTTAACTTACTGGTAATAAGCTAGTAATACATTACTGCCTACCACTATTTAGGGTTTGTATAAAAAATACATATAACTGCTAAAGGTTTTTGTATTTTCATAACCATAAATAGTACTATTAATACTATATATATACATATATATATATACATATATATATATACATAAAATATACATATATATATATATATACATATATATATATATACATATATATATATATATACATATATATGGTGGCTGCCAACTCGTTTTCGAGTATGGCCACTACTTTATATCCATGTAGGAGAACCCCTACCGATGCGCTGAACGAGTGTGACTTTTTAGTCCAGCCAGCAACTTGAAAACTCTGGTACAAACACTACACTTGTGACAATTATTGACACATAGTGCTGGGCCCATGGTACCATGTGACGACAAGTGCAGAGAGATCTCCAGATATAAAGCAATGCCTGTGCCGTGAAGCTTTTATAGTGAGCAAAGGCACTGCACAAAGCCAGTCCCACTCTCTTAACCAAGATGATATTTACCAAAAAGAAGAACAAGTCAACATCATTGGATACCATCAGGGTTGCAGGTGTTATATCAGAGTTTTCCTTCTCCTAGAATTCTGCCTTGACAAAGGCTAAGGGGTCATCTCTCCCGGTGATTTTGGATGGCCATTGACTCTTAAGAGCTCCTTTGCCCTTTGACAGGTTTTGTTTTTAGTCCTGCAGGATGTCCAAAGTCACCCTCCTCACCAAGAAACCTTGGTGCGGCTGCCAGTTTAGTCGCCAACGACCCGACCATGAGACAGGTTGTACTGGGATACATGTTATCAGTAGCACCAGCTGGTGACCTGACATATATATACATATATATATATACATATATATATATACATACATATATATACATATATATACATATATATATATACATATATATACATATATATATATACATAAAAATCCACCACACAACTCTTTACTTGAAAACTTTGAGAAAGACCTTTTTAATTTAATCAAACACCTCAAATTTAAGAGGTATAAATCTAACTTTCAAAAGGACCTTGATTCTACCCTATTGGACCTAAAAAAATCTAAAAAAATCCATGTCCACTCGGACAAAACTGGAAATCTGTATCACATGGATATTGAAAATTACAATGAGTTCATATATAAAGAACTCAGGAAAAATTATAGAAAAACAAATAATGCGTCACTTACCAACATCAACAACAAAACACACAACATAGTGAATAGACTTAATATTGAAGATAGAACTGAACCTTTGGCATTGAAAAGACCACACTTCAACCTGAAAGATCATAAATCTAACTTTAACTCTAATCCTTCTATAAGACTTATATGCCCTTCCAAATCTGATATTGGAATCATTAGTAAAAAAATTTTAGATAGAGTCATCCCACAAATAAGAAAACATGTTAATTTACCACTCTGGGAAAACACATCCCAGGTAATTAACTGGTTTAATAATATTAGATATAAATCCTCTGCTTCATTTCTACAATTTGATATAGATAATTATTATTCTTCTATATCACCTATACTCCTGAACAAAGCCTTGATATTTGCTAAAATTAGATCTAACTTAACTTTGGATGACATTAATATTATTACACATGCTAGACTAACACTACTGGAATTTCAGAATGAATACTGGACCAGAAACACATATAGTAATCTATTTGATATTACTATGGGCTCAAGCGATTCTGCCCAAATTACTGATCTTGTGGGCCTCTTTCTTCTTTTTAACATAAATGCTTCCTTTCCCCACCTTAAAGGTGGTTTATATCGTGACGACTGTCTTCTTCTTTCCAATAACCTTAGCCTCTCAGAGATAGAAAAAAATAAAAAGCTTATTAGACTTTCCTTAAAGACTATTATAGTCTAGATATTACATTTGAAAACACAAGTAAAGTAGTTAATTTCCTAGATATAACATTAGACTTATCTACGGGTATCTACCAGCCTTACCATAAACCCAACCAAAATTTACACTACATACACTCACAATCTAATCACCCTAAATCTATCCTTAAAAACCTTGCATATAATACATCACTTAGAATTTCTAACCTTTCGTCTAACCAAGATGTATTTGATAAAAATACGCCCTTTTATAACGAAGTTCTAGCTAGAAGTGGCCACAAAAATAGATTAATATATATACCTTCTACCAATAATACTACAAACATACAACCTAATATTACCAACAAACAACCAAATGAAACGTACACACCTAAATGCCACTCACACTATACCCCAAAATACCAAAATAAAACCAATTTTCTCTAACTCTTCTAATATACAGTATAGTAACTCTCAAAAAACTACTCATCCTACAACTCTAATAAATGTTAATAATAAAACTCCTAATAAACAAGCTAAAACACCTAAATCAATAAATCTAACTAAAAATGTGTGTGGAGAGGTCATTAACAATAATTCTCCTAGTAAACATCAGGATGCATCCTATAAAAACAATAAACAACATAGAAACCGTAATAGACGGGTTACTTGGTATAATGCTCCATTTAATTTACAAATTAAGGATAATATACCTAAAAAATTCTTTAATATCCTAGAGAAAAACTTCCCGCCAAACCACAAATACCATCAAATCTTAAATAGATCAACAGTTAAATTCTCCTACTCAACAACCAAAAACATAAAACAAAATATAAGTGCCTATAATGCATATAAATGTAAAAAAACCATAAGTATACCACCAGTACATCAAACTAACCATAATATCTCCTCAGATACAGGACTCACGAAAAGTTGTAACTGTAGAAACAAGGCAAACTGTCCATTAAAAGGAAATTGCCTTGTTAATAAGATAGTATATAAATGTAAAGTTAACACTAAGGACTCTATTTACTCATATATAGGAGCTACTTCTAACAATTTTAAGGTAAGATTTAATACCCACAAACATAGTTTTAAAAATGCCGCACTAGCTAATACAACATCTCTAGCTGAAAAAATTAATAATTATAGAAAGAGGAATATAGATATTGACCTGATCTGGAGTGTGCTCAAAAGGGCCACCCCTTATCAAAATAGTAGAAATGAATGTAGATTGTGTTCCCAAGAACTTTTCGAAATAATGAAATCTAAGGATATCCTATTAAATAAGCGACAGGAATTAATAATATCGTGTAATCATAAACTGAGAAAAACATTTAAATATTATAAACCTAATTAATATACACTTTAGAAATTAATATATAAATTAATTTTAATTTAGTTAACCTATAATTAATATTCTACTACAGATGAATTACAAAATTCTGCTTTAAATATTATAAACCTAATTAATATACACTTTAGAAATTAATATATAAACTATTTTAAATTTAGTTAACATATAATTAATATTCTACTACTGATGGACTACATAATTTGGCTTTCCTTCTTACAAATATCATTTCCTAAAACTGATACCATTAAGTAAACATATGTAATTATTTTTAATTTAGTTAACCTATAATTAATATTCTACTACTGATGAACTACATAATTCTGCTTTAAATATGATAAACCTAATTAATATACACCTTAGAAATTTAGATATAAACTATTTTTTATTTTAGTTAACCTATAATTAATATTCTACTAATGATGAACTACATAATTTGGCTCTCCTTCTTACAAATATCATTTCCTAAAACTGATACCATTAAGTAAACATATATAATGCTTTAACTTCAGGTTATGACTCTATGTTCCTTGAAACCTATATATATTTACTATTTCCCACTAATAAATTTAATCCCCCCCCCCCAATAATTATATGTAAGTGTGGATGTGTGTGTATATAGGTGTGTATGTATGTATGTGTGTATGTATGTGAGTGTAAAAATATATATATGTATGTATATATATATATGTGTGTATATGTGTGTGTGTGTGTGTATGAGTATATATATATATATATATATATATATGTCTGTGTGTGTGTGTGTGTATGTATATGTACATGTGTATTTGCGTGTATATATATATATATATATATATATATATATATATGGGTATATATTTGTGTGTGTATGTCTATGTATGTGTATATATATATATATATATATGTGTGTATGTGTGTATGTATGTATATATATGTAGGTACATATATGTATATATATATATATATCATTCTTATATTCTTTTAATTTCCCCTCATCTTTAACAGCACTTTTCAACTGCATCTAACTCTTATTTATCATATCTATATGTATTAGTATAATTTTATCAATATAATTATATTAATTAATTTTATATCCTTTTCATAGATGTATTTTTTTTTTTTTTTTCCTTTTTTTTTTTCCTTTTTTTTTTTTTTTTCACTAACATCCTTATCTTAAAACTCTAGTCACCTTAGATATTTGTATTGGCATTACTATTTTATAACAGCAACTGCTTGAATACCTTCTACTGACCACCTGACCTAGTTTCACCCCTAAAATAAGTTTCAATTACTACTATTTTACCATTTGGCCAATTATTAACCTTCTATTGGTTAATTCTAAACCTCTTACCAAACAGACAGAATGTATTTGATCTTTGAACAAATAAAATTATTTCTGAGGTCAACATATGACCTACTTCTTCCCTAAAGTAATCCATTGTTATATTGGATCTTTATTGGTTTTATTCAATGAACAAATAAAATTATTTCTGAGGTCAACATATGACCTACTTCTTCCCTAAAGTAATCCTTCATTCATAATACTCTTTACCATCCAAAACTGAAATCTACCTTCCTCTACCCATAATTTAAGGTTCTCCTAATTCTATATCACTATCTTGACCCTCACTATCTCCTGATTGGTCAATTCAAAACCTGTTCCCAAACAGACCTATTGTATTGAATCTTTGTTCTTATCAATAAACAAGTATCATTATTTCTGAAGACAGCATATATATGTGAAGGTATGTATATTCCCTTTGATAGTTTGTATAAGTATTGTACATAGATCTATAGAATATGAATACCAACTCTAACACATATATATCCTAGAAACGATCGTAAAATAATGAATTTTTCTAATATAAGGAACTGTTTCTTTGTTTATTCATTATTTTTTTAATATTTTATATATATATATATGTATATATAAATATACATATATATATACATATATACATATATATATATATACATATATATATATATATACATATATATATATATACATATATTTAAATACATATATATATATATATATACATATATACATATATATACATATATATATATATACACATATATATATACATATACATATTTTTATATATATACACACACATATATATATATACATATGTATATATATATATATATACATATGTATATATATGCATATATATACATATATATATATATATATACATATATATATATATACATATATATATATATATACATATATATATATATACATTCATATATATATATATATATACACATATATACATATATACATATATATATAAATGAAGTAATTCCGTCGGAAAAGTCCAGGAAAAAAGAGTGCTCTATGTAGGTAACAGAGCTTAATAGTTATGTAATAAACAACATAAGGCAATTATTCCATTTACCAGTGGTTTCTTAAAAGCAAAAAATGTTGCTTTCAATCATCAGAATGAAAAAATCCTGGTCTGTTTATTGAATTTGGATTTTAAAAAGAAAAATGCAATCTATATGAAAGTGAGGCTGGAGAAGGAAGAAGGAAAGGAAAAATAAAATAAAAACACACATGCAAACACACACAAATGCATACATACACACACATATATATATATATATACATACACTCATATATACACACACACATATACACATATATATGTGTATATATATACACACATACAC
>OZ024744.1:10004937-10007437 GCA_964016885.1 Eledone cirrhosa | reverse complement strand
ACACAGTCACCCAATCACGAACACACATCAAACAAAACACTATTCACACACGCAAAGAAGACAAAATAAAATAAACAAACAAACAAATAAATAAATAAATATATAAACAGACTAAATAAAGATGGCGTAGACATACAATGTAACGGGAGGAAACAATAGCACCACTGACGATGTTGCAGATGTGCAACAAAAGAACTTTGATAAACTATATATATGTGTTTGTGTCTATATATATCTGTATTATTTTTGACCGTTGATCAGTCAATGGCAACATTGAGGACCGAATAAATTAGATTACCGATTTAAAGGACACAGAAGCGAAAAGCGAAAACCAACCAAACAGTGAGTGTGTTCTGTTATTAATTCTGGCAATATTACACAAATATGACCCTCCCCAAGTATAACAATATATATATATACATATATATATATATATTTCGTTTCTGAATTTCTTTAGCAAGATTCTTTACCTGAAAACGTGTGTTGAAACCGATATTGTTATACTTTGGGAGGGTCATGTTGCCAATAAGAAACATACGCACCAGTTGCTTTCACTTCAATTTATTATAATAAATTTATAAATTTAGGAATTTATAAATTTCCGGGTGGTTGGTTCCACAACCAGATGGTTGTTTATATATTGTCAAAGTTCTTTCGTCACATATTCTGTGACCTCTTCAGTGACTTGGGATTCTTTTTTTTGTTTTTGTGCCTCTCCTTTGTTCTGTCCTACACCATCTTGTTTCTGTGTGTGTGTTGTGTGCTCAGTCTGCGCATGCGCCACATCCGGGTGTCTGTGTGTGTTTATATTCGTTTATTTATTTGTTTATTTACATGTTACAGGTTGGTTGTTTGTTCTATGTGCGTGTGTGTTTTCATTTTGTCCTTAATTGTAAGTTGTGATGTTGCTGTTCAACTCATGTTTTCTATTTAATTTTGGTTGTAATTCTTTTATGTTTATTGCCTCTGTAATTTGTCTAAACATTGCGTCTTTTCTGTGTGTAGATTCTATTTTTATTTCTATGTTCTCTAATTTACCCTTATGTTCTATTTTAGCATGTTGGTAGAGTACAGATGATTCCTTACTATCTTGAAGGTCTCGCCAGTGTTCATTTATCCGTTCCCCTACACTACGAGCTGTCTCACCTATGTACACTATATTTTTGTCTCTACATTGTCCTTCAGTACATCTTATGCTATATACTACATTTCTAGTTTTACAGTTAATATGGGGGCTTAATTTACAGGTTATACATTTCTTATCTATACAGGGGGATCTTTGAAAAGGGTATGTCTTGCTAATAAGTGTTTTTATGGAGGTACCTGGTACCTCCATAAAAACACTTATTAGCAAGACATACCCTTTTCAAAGACCCTCATGTATAGATAAGAAATGTATAACCTGTAAATTAAGCCCCCATATTAACTGTAAATACATATATATTTACATATATATATACATATATATATACATATATATATACATATATATATATATACATATATATATATATATATACATATATATATATACATACATATATATATACATACATATATATACATACATATATATACACATATATATACATACATATATATACATACATTTATATATATATACATATATACATACATTTATATATGTATATATACCCATGGGTACAAGCTGAAGCATATAGACAATATGCCCCCACACCCCCCACCGCAAGGTGGTCGTGGAGGTGCCACGGCAAAAAAGCACCCAGCCCACACTGTAAATGAGGTCGGTGTTAGGAAGGGCATCCAGCTGTAGAAATCAAGCCATATCAGTTCCTGTATGAGCAAGGCATGGTCAGCCGAGCAGACACTGCCCACAACAGGACAACCCGTCTAACCCATGCTAGCGTGGAAGAACGGACGTAAAACGGTGATGATGATGATGATGATTATGATATATATATACATACATATATATATATACATATACATATACATACATGGGGCGGGTGCTCTGAAAGTACAGTAGCTAGGGTCAGAACTGGATTTAAAAAGTTCAGAGAGCTTATACCACTAATAGTCGCTAAAGGGTTCTCTCTAAAAATGAAAGGCAGGTTGTATGATGCCTGCATACGAACAACTATGTTACATGGCAGTGAGACCTGGGCATTGTGTGCAGAGGATATACGCAGACTGGAGAGGAACGAAGCTTGCATGCTCCGCTGGATGTGTAATAGTAATATACGTGAACGGCAAAACATAAACGAACTAAGGAAAAAATTAGAAATAAGAGGGATCAGATGTTGTTTAGTCGAGAGAAGACTACGTTGGTATGGTCACGTGATGCGCATGAAAGACGACAGCTGTATAACAAAGTGCAGGGCAATAAAGATAGATGGTAGCCACGGAGTAGGCAGACCCAGAAAAACCTGGGACGGCTGATAAATTCCGACCTCACACACTTACACCTCTCCAAGACAATGTCACTGGACCGAGATCTTTGGCGGTACTCAGTAATAGA
>OZ024744.1:9959937-9994937 GCA_964016885.1 Eledone cirrhosa | reverse complement strand
TTGTAGGAGCTCAGCATGTATGCCATCCATACCTGGAGATCTTCCACTGTTCAGCTTCGAAATAGCCACTGCAACCTCCACAAGCGTCGGAGGTTCTGGGAGAGCTACTTTCACAGGACTTTCCGGAATGAGATTGAGGAAATCTTCACTGACGACAGACGGCTGATTCAAAAGATCATCAAAGTGCTCTCGCCACCTTCGTAGAATTCCTTGTGAGTCACGAAGAAGTTCTTTGCCATCCTTGCTGCGAAGCGGTGTCACCAGAGAAGACGGTCCATAAACCTCACGCAAGAGACTGTACAACAGCTTTGTGTTATTGGAATCAGACGCTGTTTGTATCTCACCAGCCTTCTCACTCCACCACTGATCCTTCATCTGAGAAAGACTCCGCCTAACACGTGATTTTACATCCCTGAGTTCCTCATGCAACGTATTCCTCTCCTGTGGTTTTGTCGTCAAGTAGCGTGACAGAGCACGCCTCTTATCAGCCAACAAGTCTTCTATATATACATCATTCTCATTAAACCAGTCCTGATGTTCCCTCTGCGCCAATCCCAGAACACGCCTGCCTACATCATAAACCGACTTTTTAAGGGTCGGCCAATCCTCTCCAAGATCTGCAGCCTGCATCTCTTCTTCCAATGTCCTCTTCACATTTTTATCCTTAAGACGAGCAGCATTCAATCTTTTGGGCAGGGCAACACCAGAAGCCCGGATTTTACGTTTAGTGATTAGTTTCACTTTTGCGCGTACCAGGCGGTGGTCCGTCCAGCACTCAGCTCCACGAAGAACACGAACACACTGCACATCCTGTCTGTCACGCATCCTGACTAGGACGTAGTCCAAAAGATGCCATTCCACATGCATCCATGTGGTCTTGAATTTGTTCTTTTGTTGGAACATGGTGTTGGTAACACACAGATCCAGCTCCTCACACATCTGCAGCAGGAGCATACCATTGCTGTTACACTTTCCCACCCATGCCTTCCGATTACATTCCATGTGTTAAAATCTCTACCCACTCTAGCATTAAAGTCACCAAGCACGATGACTTTGTCTGCCTGAGGGATATTTCTTAAAACACCTTTCAAGGCATGGTAAAAGGACACCTTTTCCTCATCGACAGAACTCATAGTTGGAGCATACACACTCACCAGGGTCGCTTATCTTCCTTTGTCCAGCGGAACTCTCATGGACATAAGACGCTCACTAATCCCTACTGGGAATTCTTCTAATTTGTTCACAAGCACAGTTTTAACAGCAAATCCTACCCCAGCCTCTCTTCTGGTTCCTTCATCTCTTCCTTTCCAGAAGAATGTACATTCTCCACAAAATTCCGTAAGATGACCATCTCCAGCTAGCCTCGTCTCAGATAAAGCCACGATGTTAAGATCGTAACGTCGAAGCTCCTTTGCAACAAGAGCGGTCCTTCGTTCAGGACGCCCCAAGGAATCCCTGTCAAGCAGCGTCCGTACGTTCCAGCAGCCAAGACTAAATGCCTTGTTTGGCTCTATTACAATGGCACGATGACGAGCGGGCCCAGGCTGTGATAACCTGGGGCCCCTGCCCTTATTGCCAATGATCTTTTTTGTTCCAGAACCTAAATTGCCAATTATCTCTTTTATATTGTTCTGGAACATCATTGAATTGGAAACAAAAAAAAAAGTAATAATAATAGTAATAATAATAGTAATAATAATAATAATAATAGTACACTATTAATAATTATTAATGCACTGGTGCAATGCCTGTGCGTGACGAATATTTTTAAAGTGAGGAAAGACTGTGCACTGAGCCAATCCCACTCTCTGAGCGACAGTAGCTATAACCCGAAAAGAAGAAAAGATCAACATCATCGGTAACTACTGGGCCGCAGGTTTTATATCGGAGTTAACCCAGTTTCCTGAGATGCCTTCTCCTAGAAGAATGCCCTGACAAGGGCTAGGGGTCCTTCACTCCCAGTGGTTTAACTGCGCGATCGGGCATCCAGCCCGATTATTTCTGTCCCCGCGCGCAAAAAAAAAAAAAATCACTTATTGACACTTATACGTACGACATACACACGCGCATACATATGCGCGCATACAGCAACAGATACATACAAACAAACACACACACACGCTACTCTACTCACTTACACGCACACACACATATATATATATATATTACCGTCATTACTGATACAAGATTACAAGATTATGTCAACTGTTGACTTTCAAGAGTTTGTATAGTTACAGTCCAGTATTATTATAATTGCTTTACAGCATAGAGTCACGGCCCTCCACGCTCTGAGCTCAAATCCCGCCGAGGTCAACCTTGCCTTTCATCCCCACGGAGTCAACAAAAGAGAGTACCAGTGATGCGCTGGATCCGTGCCAAAAGCAGAAACATTATTAAAGTTGTTTTCTTAAGGCCCGGTCGCTGGTGATGGTGATGGCGGCGGCGGTAGTGGTGGTGGTGGTGGCAGTTGATGTTATTGTTGTGTGCGTGTGTGTGTATTTTGTTATTTTGAGTTTTTTTTTTATCTTTTGATGCCGCTGTTGTTGTTGTAAATGTTCATTTCAGTTCATTCTGAAGCTGTTGTTGCTGTAAACATTAGTGCCGGTGTTGTTGTTGTTGTAGATGTTGGGGTTGAAGTCTGGTCGTTTGACTGAGTGATGTATATACACACATATACATACATATGTATATATATATACACATTCAACAGAGAGTAAAGAGTTTGACAACAGGTCGATGACTTTAGTCTAGATAGGGTAATGACATGTGATGGTGGGGAGAGAGTGTAGAAGTTATTGTGGTGGCGGGGGACAGTGCGATGTATCTAGTTCATTTGACCGTTTTATATAACATGGCTAAAATTCAAATTTTGCAGAGAGAAGAAAACGGTCAAATATATATATATACATATATAGTTATGTAATAAACAACATAAAGCAATTATTCCATTTACCAGTGGTTTCTTAAAAGCAAAAAATTTGCTTTCAATCATCAAAATGAAAAAATCCTGGTCTCTGAACTAGTGATCTTGGACTTCATAGATGGGCAACAAGAGTAACTGATCTTAACTACGTTCCTATTAAATATCTTATAATATCTATGATTAGGAGGAAAATGTTTATCTAAGAGTTCAAGGAATTTCCTTCCTACATAAGTGTTGACAGTTAGAGAGAAGGGGGGGGGGGTGAATCAAATAATTTTCGTTTTCCTGTTATTGTGGTTAGTTTTAGGGGGGGGGGGGGTAGGTAAATAAAAAATGTTTTCTAAAAACTATAGGGGGATGGCAAGACTCTTTGTGTATATACCTAAGATTTTCATTAGGTTTATGATAGGGTTTAAAAGAGGCGGTAAGTAGATCAAGATTAATGTCAAGAAAGTTAGCATTAGTAAGGTTCGTATCTATAGTGATTTTAAGGTTAAGATTAGCAAAAGTATTGATTAAATCTTTACGGAATTTATCAAGGTTATGGCCGTTGGTGGTATGAGAAACTGCCAATCCGTCATCACGGTATAAACCGATATTATGGGACGGAAATTTCTCTTTGAGGGTGTGGAGAAGGAATAATCCTACTAAGTCACACACATCCGCACTGTCATATGAACCCATTGCAACATCAAAAGAGTTTTCAGGGTTTGACTTTTTAACCCAAATATTTTCATTAGTAAAGAGTAAAGTTTTTCTAGCATGAAATATAACGTCTTCTTCTAATTTAGAAATATTAATGAAGCGTCTTGCAAAATCTAAGGCTTTAGTTAATAAGGAAACAGTAATAGAGGGGTAAAAATCAACAATATCAAATTGGGTAAATCTACACTTATTTTTACCTTGTATATTATTAAACCAAGAAATAACAGAGGAAGTATTTAGCCACTGTGATAGGTCAGTGTTAGTTCTAATTGGGAGAATTATTTTTCTTAAGATTTTTTACATAACTATTAAGCTCTGTTACCTACATAGAGCACTCTTTTTTCCTGGACTTTTCCGATGGAATTACTTCATTTATACATATATATATACATACATATGTATATATATATACATATACATACATACATATATATATATACATATATATATATATATATACATATAGATATATATATATACATATATATATATACATATACATACATATGTATATATATATATATACATATATAGATACATATAGATATATATATATACATATATACATATATATATTTATATATATCATCATCATCATCGTTTAACGTCCACATTCCACGCTTGCATGGGTTTGGACGGGAGTTTTACCACTTGAGGCAAGAGTGGTTGTCTTGCTCGCATAGGACTGTCTAGCGGGTTTTCTACAGCTGGATGCCCTTCCTAACACCAACCACATTTACAGTGTGGGACTGGGAGGTTTTTACCGTGTTACCTACACGGCCACATTACAGCGTGGACTGTCTGGCGGGTTTTCTACAGCTGGATGCCCTTCCTAACACCAACCACATTTACAGTGTGGGACTGGGAGGTTTTTACCGTGTTACCTACATGGCCACATTACAGCGTGGACTGTGTTTTTTTGTCGTTACACCTACACGACCTCATTTGTTTCGGCCTGGATGTTGTGGCACCAACATAACTTTACATTGAAAGGGGCGGTGTGGATGGGGGGGGGTGTATTTTGTTAGAGGTGCCTACTGACTGTAGTAGGTTTTACTTTGTATTTAGGTAAGACGGGTCTTCTCTATTACTGAGTACCACCAAAGATCTCGGCCCAGTGACATTGTTTTGGAGAGGTGTGTGTGAGGTCGGAATTTATCAAGTCGTCCCAGGTTTTTATGGGTCTGCCTACTCCGTGGCTACCGTCTATCTTTATTGTCCTGCACTTTTTGATACAGCTGTCGTCTTTCATGCGCATCACGTGACCATACCAACGTAGCCTTCTCTCGAGTACACAACATCTGATCCCTCTTATTTCTAATTTTTCCCTTAGTTCGTTTATGCTTTGCCGTTCACGTATATTACTATTACACATCCAGCGGAGCATGCAAGCTTCGTTTCTCTCCAGTCTGCGTATATCCTCTGCACACAATGCCCAGGTCTCACTGCCATGCAACATTGCTGTTCGTATGCAGGCATCATACAACCTGCCTTTCATTTTTAGAGAGAACCCTTTAGCGGCTAATAGTGGTATAAGCTCTCTGAACTTTTTCCATCCAGTTCTGACTCTAGCTACTGTACTTTCAGAGCACCCACCCCACTGCTGATTTTGTTACCCAGGTAACGGAAGCTGTCCACTATTTCTATAGAACCCTCTGCGCAATTGAAAGAGCTAGTATTTTGTGAGCACTTGCTGCTACTTATTGCACCAGAGCCCCGGCCACATGTAAAATCTGTGTTCTTAGTTAGCTTACCTGTGATCCCACTACATCTTTTATGCACCTATACTTTGCATTTGGGACATAAAATGGAGTTTCTACCTACGCCTTTCCTACACACTGAGCATGGCCATTTCTCGGAAGGGAGCGGCGCCTTATTTTCTTTCCTACAAACTAGAACTTTAGTCTTAGCCAGGTTAATTTTAAGGCCTTTTGATTCTAGGCCGTGCTTCCATGTATATATATATATATATATATTTAATTGTAACTGCACCAAACCAGTTATGTGCCCACTGAATAACCAGTGCCTAGCACGCAATATTGTCTACCGATGTACAATAAATTCCGAAACCAACAAATGGTATTACATCGGATGTACCGCAACTTCTATCAAAGCTTGCCTATACCAACATCGATCTTCGATCAGGCACGAGAAAATGCGCTCCGTAACAACCCTGGCAGCTCCGGAGGAACAATCAAGCATTCTCCCTTGATTGGCAAATTATTGAAGCTGCGCCTCCATATAAGCAAAATCATCGATTCTGTAAATTATGCAATATGGAGATATACTGCATTTTAACGTCGGTAAACAAACTTTTGAACAGCAAAATTGAACGTTCACTGTACTGTAACCATCGTTTGAAAACGACTTTTTCTTTTTTTAAATGCATGTAATGTTACCTTTTTACACCACCGTTTGCAAATTTCTGTTTTATATGTTTATACACAAGATATGGCTTTCTATAATAATAGTACTAAACACTGTTTTCTGGACCCCTTTAGAAATAACCTGCTACCATAATAGCCCCAATAACTTGTCTGTAACTCTGTACGATTTTGACCCCTTTAACTAAATTTTGTCCGAACAACACCACTAGAAGAATTTACTTCCCCCGCCAACCCTAACACGCCTCATTAAGCTAACTGCTGCCAAAACATTCTCTCCTTACAATCTCTACTAGTCTGACAGTCTTAAATCCTAGGACTCCCTCCCCCTTACTCACTTCCCTCTGCCCCTTCTCTTCCTACCTCCTTCTTTCTCTTTTATCTAGTGTATAAAATATTTTCATATCATTCCAATACAAAGGTCTGACGACATGGTGTGTTTGCTTGCAGTGTACCTTCGGTTTATGATAATATTTTTATATTATTCAAATAGCGAGGTATAGGTAACCCATACACTATAGAAACAATTGTTACCTAATAAATTCTTTATACCCGCATTACCGTTTCATAAACTTCTTCTCCATATATATATATATTTATATATATACATATATATATATATATACATATATATATATATATATATATATATATATATATATATATATATATATATATACATATATATATTTATATATATATATATACATATATATATATATATATACATATATATATATACACATATATATATACATATATATATATACACACACACACACATATATATATATATATATATATACATATATATATACACACATATATATATACATATATATATATACACACATATATATATATATACATATATATATATATACACACACATATATATATATATATACATATGTATATACATACACACACACACACATATATATATATATACATATATATATATATTGTTATACTTTGGGAGGGTCATGTTGCCAATAAGAAACACACGCACCAGTTGCTTCAACTTCAATTTATTATAAATTAAATTGGTAGAAGTAATACAGATAACTCATCGTCATCTATTACTTCTACCACCGAAATTTGCGACATTCAAGGTAAATATGATTAGTTGTCTGTCAGAAATAGAAAAATCATTTACAAACTTACGTTGGAGCCTCAAAAACAAAAACAAAAATAACAACATACGCACACACATATACAACACACATCCCAACAACTACAGACACACAGACACAAACAACAATAAAAACAACACACACACCAACAATAATAGCATACTCAGAAACAACAACAACAGACACGCAGACAAACAACAATAACAACACACACAACAATAATAACACACACGGAGACAACAACAACAACACACATCAACAACAGCACACATCAACAACAATACACACACATTCAATGCCTCTCACCACCACCACAATCTTAACAAACACACAGACACAGAAAACAAGTAATGACAGTAGCACAGAAATAAGAGAAAGTAATAGGATTAAAAGGAGAAGGGAGACTAAGGACAAAGAAAATAACCAAGACGAACACACAGACACACAAAATAGGGTAGATAATAACAATGAGCCAGTGGAAAGAGACAGGAGTAATTATGAGAGACATAGAAACAACCACGAGGCTGTTAGTGGAAATAGAAATAGAAACAACACAACTAACAATAACAATAGCACTAGTACACATAAAGCAGCAGCCTGGAACTCTACTTTTTATAATCCCTCCGATAAGTCGTTCGACCTGCGACGAGTCCACACCACGACTTTACCTTTTAACAAACGCACACAACTGCCGTCGCAGGTCGATGAACAAACAGAAGCACAATTTAGTATAGCTAGATCCGAACTTAGAAATATTATAGAACAGTATAGCAAGAAGCATAATAGAATGGAGGCCCAGCAACTGGGAGAAAAATCTGCAAATGGCTTGCGTAAGCTCATGCAGCGCTCGCGTAATGGAGAGATAGCATGCTTTCCAACAGACAAGTCTGGCAGAATGTCGGTTGACAGCCTGCCAAACTACATCCAGGCAATGCAACCCCACATCACTAACACAAGAGAGGTAACACCACAGGAGCATGAGGATAGAGAAAAAGCCCTCAATGCCCATATCGTGATGTGGACGAATATAATGCAGCCCAACAAAAGGACTGCCAACAACTTCCAGGCCTGAAACAATGACGTGCCAGCATTGTATGGGCTTCGAAAAGACCATAAAACGGGCAGTGACCCTGTCACGGGACCACCAACACGGCAAGTCTGTGGAGCTAACATTGCTAGTAACTACAGACTGTCCTACTTCCTCTCCCTGATCATACGCCCCATCATTGAAATGTCCCCAGATGTATGTGACAGCACGGAGGACCTCCTCAGCAGAATCGGCGAGAGTAACCGATCTAGGGACCTAACAAACTGCATAATAGGTAGTATGGATGTTGTGTCCCTGTATCCATCTATTGACGTGGATTTTGCTGTGGAGAAATGGGTAGAAATGATTAGTGAGAGCAATGTTGAGTTCCGTGGGATTGATACCAGTGAGCTGGGACTCCTACTTAAACTTACCTATAGTAATAATTACCTAGACACATATGACCTTAGCAACCTGTGCCCTACAAGACCAGCAAGAGGCAGACCACCTACCATTACCTCAATGGCCAAGAAAACCCACACAGATAGATGGAACGGGTGGACCAGAGCCATACGGACACCCGAAAACCACGATGAACTGAAGAAAATGATTGCACATGCGGTAGGGGCCAGCATAAAATTAACCCTTAAGGAACATATGTTCAAATTTAATGGAAAAACATATGCCCAAGAGGAAGGAGCAGCCATTGGTGTTAGCATTGCAGGCGACATAGCTAACTTATTCATGGTATGGTGCGACAGTAGACTTAAGCTTAAACTTAAAGAACAATTAGAAGATCCCTTAACCCTGATAATGTACTCCCGCTACGTTGATGATATAAACATCGTAGTTAAGACACCCTCACTAGAGAACAGTCAGGAACTAGAGAAAAACACAATGGAAAGCATCCACCAAATAGCTAAGTCCATCCACCAGAGTTACTATAGACTACCCAAGTAAACACCCCAACCATGGATTACCTGTACTAGACACAGAGCTCTGGTTAGATACCATTAATAACAAAAAACAAATCCTCCATTTCCATTATGCCAAACCCATGACTTCCAAATATCTGATCCACCGAAACTCAGCTGTTTCGGACCATACCAAAATCAACATACTGATTGCGGATTTGGTACGGGTGATGAGAAACGTGTCCCGCATGTGCAACCCCGAAGAACTAGAGAGACACATATAACACTTCATCCACCGTATGCAGTTCTCTGGTTACAATCAGAGAGACAAAATCAGAGTGTATAGAGGAGCCAGAACCAAATGGGAAAAAATGGTAAATAACGACATAAATGGGACCTGCCCCTTGTATAGGAGCAAATTTTGGAATAGAATAGAAAGAACTAGGAATAAGGCTAATAGAATAAACTCATGGTATGATAGCAATAAATACCAGAGTGTAATGTTCATCGATACAACCCCTAGAGGTGAATTAGCTTACAAATTTAGAAGGGCCCTAGATAAACGTAAACTCAATATTAAGATAGTAGAAAGACCAGGTACCTCCGTAAAAACACTTATTAGCAAGACATACCCTTTTCAAAGACCCCCATGTATAGATAAGAAATGTATAATCTGTAAAATAAGCCCCCATATTAACTGTAAAACTAGAAATGTAGTGTATAGCATAAGATGTACTGAAGGACAATGTAGAGACAAAAATATAGTGTACATAGGTGAGACAGCTCGTAGTGTAGGGGAACGGATAAATGAACACTGGCGAGACCTTCAAGATAGTAAAGAATCATCTGTACTCTACCAACATGCTAAAATAGAACACAAGGGTAAATTAGAGAACATAGAAATAAAAATAGAATCTACACACAGAAAAGACGCAATGTTTAGACAAATCACAGAGGCAATAAAAATAAAAGAATTACAACCAAAATTAAATAGAAAACATGAGTGGAACAGCAACATCACAACTTACAATTAAGGACAAAATGAAAACACACACACACATAGAACAAACAACCAACCAGTAACATATAAATAAACAAATAAATAAATGAACATAAACACACAGACACCCGGATGTGGCGCATGCACAGACTGAGCACACAACACACACACAGAAACAAAATGGCGTAGGACAGAACAAAGGAGAAGCACAAAAACAAAGAAAAGAATCCCCAGTCACTGAAGAGGTCACAGAATGTGTGACGAAAGAACTTTGACAATATATAAACAACTATCTGGTTGTGGAACCAACCAACCAACCAGAAATTTATAGATTCCTAAATTTATAAATTTATTATAATAAATTGAAGTGAAAGCTACTGGTGCGTGTGTTTCTTATTGGCAACATGACCCTCCCAAAGTATAACAATATCGGTTTCAACACACGATTTCAGATAAAGAATCTTGCTAAACAAATTCAGAAACGAAATATATATATATATATATACATATATATATACACACACATATATATATATTTCCATATATATATATACACACATATATATATATACATATATATATATATACACATATATATATATACACACATATATATATACATATATATATATATACACACACATATATATATATATATATATACATATACACACACACACATATATATATATACATATACACAAATATATATATATATATATATATACATATATATATATACACATATATATATATATACATATACACACATATCATCATCATCATCAACGTTTAACGTCCGTGTTCCACGCTTGCATGGGTTTGGACGGGGGTTTTCTCACTTGAGGCAAGAGTGATTATCTTGCTCGCATAGGACTGTCTGGCGGGTTTTCTACAGCTGGATGCCCTTCCTAACACCAACCACATTTACAGTGTGGGTCTGGGAGGTTTTTACCGTGTTGACTACACGGCCACATTACAGCGTGGAGTGTGTGTTTTTTTGTCGTGACACCTACACGATCTCATTTGTTTCGGCCTGGATGTTGTGGCACCAACATAACTTTACATTGAAAGGGGCGGTGTGGATGGGGTGGGGGTGGTGGGACGGGGGTGTATTTTGTTAGAGATGACTACTGACTGTAGTAGGTTTTACTATGTATTTAGGTAAGGCGGGTCTTCTCTATTACTGAGTACCGCCAAAGGTCTCGGTCTAGTGACATTATCTTGGAGAGGTGTAAGTGTGTGAGGTCGGAATTTATCAGCTCGTCCCAGGTTTTTCTGGGTCTGCCTATTCCGTGGCTACCGTCTATCTTTATTGCCCTGCACTTTGTTATACAGCTATCGTCTTTCATGCGCATCACGTGACCATACCAACGTAGCCTTCTCTCGAGTAAACAACATCTGATCCCTCTTATTTCTAATTTTTTCCTTAGTTCGTTTATGCTTTGCCGTTCACGTATATTACTATTACACATCCAGCGGAGCATGCAAGCTTCGTTCCTCTCTAGACTGCGTATATCCTCTGCACACAATGCCCAGGTCTCACTGCCATGCAACATTGCTGTTCGTATGCAGGCATCGTACAACCTGCCTTTCATTTTTAGGGAGAACCCTTTAGCGGCTAATAGTGGTATAAGCTCTCTGAACTTTTTCCATTCAGTTATGACTCTAGCTACTGTACTTTCAGAGCACCCCCACCCCCCTACTGCTGATTTTGTCACCCAGGTAACAGAAGCTGTCCACTATTTCTATAGAACCCTCTGCGCAGTTGAAAGAGCTAGTATTTTGTGGGCACATGCTGCTACTTATTGCACCAGAGCACCGGCCACATGTAAAATCTATGTTCTTAGTTAGCTTACCTGTGATCCCACTACATCTTTTATGCACCCATACTTTGCATTTGGGACACAAAATGGAGTTTCTACCTACGCCTTTCCTACACACAGAGCATGGCCACTTCCCGGAAGGGACCGCCACCTTATTTTCTTTCTTACAAACTAGAACTTTAGTCTTAGCCAGGTTAATTTTAAGGCCTTTTGATTCTAGGCCGTGCTTCCATGTTTGGAATTTCTTCTCTAGCTCGGCCATTGATTCAGCTATGAGTGTTAGGTCGTCTGCGTATAGGAGTTCCCATGGGCAACCGGTCTTGAACTCCTCTGTGATAGCCTGAAGGGCAATAATAAATAGTAGGGGGCTGAGAACAGAGCCCTGATGGACGCCAACTTTTACGCTAAACTCTTCACTATATTCGTTGTTAATACTAACCTTGCTGACTGTATCTTTATACATGGCTTGTATAGCTCTCACAAGCCATTCGTCAACACCTAGTTTTCTAAGAGCCCACCAGATAATGGAACGGGGGACTCTGGCGAAGGCTTTCTCCAAGTCGACAAAAGCTAAGTATAGGGGTTTACTCTTAGCTAGGTACTTCTCCTGTAGTTGTCGTACAATGAAAAGAGCATCTGTGGTACTTTTGCCTGACACAAACCCGAACTGCCTTTCATCTAGTTCAATTCTCTCTCTGATTAGTTGCGCTATTACTTTTTCCGTGACCTTCATGACCTGGTCGATTAATTTAATGCCTCTATAGTTACTCCTATCTAGGGCATCTCCTTTACCCTTATAACAGTTAACGATGATGCTGCTATGCCAGTCCTTCGGAACAACCCCATTCTGTACGACTTGGTTAACTATCCGGGTGACCATGGTGTGTCCCACCGTACCAGATGCTTTCAGCATCTTGGCAACTATTTCCGAAGGCCCAGCCGCCTTACCTGTCTTCATATCTTTGATTGCCTTACTTATTATACTACCCTCGACTAACACTGCTGGTCCCTCTATTGGGTCGATGTGGGCGTGACTGTCTTTCTCCCATTTATTCTCCTCATTTAGTAGCCTTTCATAGTGACACTTCCAAGCTACCTTCTTATCAGCGTCGGTGATGGCAAGTACGCAGTCATCATGAAGTACACACTTCTCCCCGACAATATCACGGTTTTCCTTGACACATTGCCTAGCAATCCTGAACACCTCACGTTTTTGGTCCTCGCGTTGTAGAACATGCTTGAACTTTCTTTCCTCTGCTTCCCTTCTTGCGAAGTACACTTGTCTCCTAGCTTCCCTCCTGGCCACTTGATAGTCTTCTCTGCTTCCCCATCCCGCCATACTTTCCAAGCCTGCTTTTTGGCCTTAATCGACTCCTCCACCTTACTGTTCCACCACCATGTTACTCTCCTCCTGCCTACAGGCCTGCTCCAGCCACAGACTTCGTCTGCCGCCATCAGCAGGTTTGCTTTCAGGAATTCCCACTGCTCCTCTATATTGTACGACTCTAATTGCTCTTCCTTACTGTAGAAAGCATCAAGTAGTATACTTTTGAATTTATTTCTGGCTGTGGGGTCCTTTAGCTTCCATATTTTTCTCCTGAGGATAGTCCTCTTCTGCTGTCGAGTATGTCTCGTCCTGACTATTAGGTCGCTAATTATCAGTCTATGTTGAGACGTGCATTCTTCATGGGGGATTTAGTGTTTACAACAGACACTCTGTCACGTCTTCTGGTAAGGATATAATCTACCTGGCTTGTGTGTTCCCCCGATCTATAGGTGATCAGGCGATTGTCACGTTTTTTGAAGTTAGTGTTGCAGATAGTTAGGTTATTTGCATCACAGAATTCCAGGATTCTGGAGCCTTCCTCATTTCTAGTACCAAATCTCAGAGCCTCCATGGATTCCATCATAGCCGTCACAATGTTGTCCAACGTGACCATTTAGGTCGCCTGCAATAATTATATAGTCACTATCGGTTATTTGGGAGGTAGTGAGCATCAGTGTCTCATAGAATATGTCTTTTATAGTGCCAGGCAGTCCGGATTGGGGTGCGTACGCAGATATTACTGTCACCGTAGTTCTATTGAGGACAAGTCTTATTTTAATTATTCTGTCGTTCACTCTATTTAGGTCTATTATCTTATCTGCCCACTTTTCTGCTACCATGATTCCTACTCCACCCAGCCCATTGTCATTTCCCACCCAGAAAAGTTTATAGCATCGTTTTTTACCCACAATGAATCTAGCAGACCCACCCCTCCACCTGGTCTCTTGAATACAACAAACATCGACCTCCTTACGTTCAAGCATTTCTACAACCTCTTTAGAGCGACCCTTTAAGGTGCCTACATTCATGGTACCAACTCTGAAGTTTTGGATTGCGTTTGGAGGGTGGGAGCGGTGGGGAGCGGGGGGAGATGGGGTTATGTTAGCCATCCGCGGCCGAAACAAAGAGGAATGCTCGCATTCTCGTCCACGAGGTGAATTTGTCTTTATCTTTGGCACTGTCGCTGAGCGTCCAGATTTTTCTCTCTTCAACTCTCCAGAATTCCGATATATACACACATATATACAAATACACACATATATATATATACATATATATATATACACACATATATATATATATACACACATATATATATACCAGATAGAAAAATGCGTACAGCAAAAAAAAGTAATATTGTTGGAATATAAACCTTTAAAAATACAGGACAAGAAACTAAAATAAAACTTTAAAAGAATAGGACAAGAAACTAAGATAAAACTTTAAAAGAATAGGACAAGAAACTAAGATAAAACTTTAAAAGAATAGGACAAGAAACTAAATAAAAAATTTTACAATAATATTAGTGGCAACATTTTTATTGGTAAACAATCGAGTTCCACATTCATAGGCTCTGGGTTCCACATTCAGAGGTCGTCGTCAGACCGGGGGATCATTTGATCCTGGTTTGAACACCAATTGAGCCATAACCATACCCCTATTTCATCATTCGGCGCCACGCCTCATGTGTCATGCATAATGTGAATGGACCCATGGGCCCATGAGCACAGATCTTGAGCAGCAGCGGACGGTCTTGTCGTCCCGCTCATCCTTGATCTTGACCAACTCGTCCATCTTCTCCTTGCATCTTGTCCTTGAGTTCAAGTCCGGCAGTCCAGATGAATGCGTGCCACAGCTTTCTGGTACAGGAAGGGGGAGCAGGAGGACTGGAGGGATGACGGGACAGAGGGAGGGAGGACCGGTGTTTGAGGGAGGTGCCGTAGTCGGTGGTCAGAGTCGACATCTTGTCCCGGTCGTCTTCTCCATCTTCGTCTGGTGTTGCGGGACCAGAAGTGCATTCTTGGAGGAAACCTGCAGCTGCATTGGCCAATTCTTCTTGCAATGGTCATTCTGACAGAGCAGAACTGCTCAACCAATCAACCCCAACCAGAACCAACCGCTCAGGGGCAACGCACAATGAGAGCATGACAATTATTATGCACTAATCAAGAAGATACTGGGGCATAGCATAGGAAACGAATAAAAAAATTTTGCCACTAATATTATTGTAAAATTTTTTATTTCTTGTCCAATTCTTTAAAGTTTTATTTTAGTTTCTTGTCCTATTCTTTTAAAGTTTTATTTTAGTTTCTTGTCCTATTCTTTTAAAGTTTTATTTTAGTTTCTTCTCCTGTATTTTTAAAGGTTTATATTCCAACAATATTACTTTTTTTTGCTGTACGCATTTTTCTATCTGGTCTACTATTTTTTAAGGCAATGCAAGCAACAACTATCTAATAATTAAATGATCATAGTGAATTACTGACAAGTGATTGACATTTTAAAGTTCTTTTGAGTATAATTGCAATCTAGTTGAGGCAACTGGCTTAATGACAAAGCTAGTAAATCATGAATGCTTTTGAGATGATTAGTGCATAATAGTGAATTGGTGAAACTTGTGCATTTCAATGGTGTTACGGATAAAAACTGATACTGCTGTCTACGACCTTTATATAGGATTGTCATGTTTCTCTGTATCTGCAATGTGGGGATACAAAATAAGAATTATGATATTAACTTTTATTTAAAATCCCCAAAAATGCTGTGCATGAAAACTTCAAAAAGTAATTCTATTTCTATCGATGACCTCTTAGTTGCTCATACTAATTTTGTAAAAGATTTCAAGCCAATAATCAGAATGATCTGGTATAATTTTCAGGCAGATTAATGACTAATTAGTATAAAGGGCCATCCAGATATCATGTGGACACCGCGAACCAAAAATGGTCACATGATATCTGGATGGCTCCGGGGACATGGGTCATCATCGTGGAGTACTCACCTATTTTTAAAATATTAGACTATGATAAATGAATTTAGTTAAAAATACAATTTGAAATATATTAGATAATAGAGAGAGACTCGTAATTACCTCCCCTTGTAATTACCTCAGGTGGCAAAAACATTGGCAAAAATTTGTGTAAATTTAAGATTTCCAACATTGTTCAAATGAATCATATCTGGTTTGAAGTCAGATTTGTCAAATTTTGACCAATTTTCAATGTTGTGAAGATTGGGCAAGTTCAATTTTTGAATCATTTCTTTCATGCAGTAATTAAACTTTTCCAAACGAGAATTTCTCTTGCCCAAGTCATTTTTATTTTCAATTACACTTTGTGGACGTGGAATGACACCACTGTAGAAAATGGGTGTACAGTGGTGCTTTTCCGCTATTTTCTGTAGCCTTGCAAAGAGACTCTTCCCCTGTTTTTCCGGTTTTGTGCCTCGAATGGGCACTTTATCCTTAATTTAGAAATAAATGATTAATAAAAAATACTTGGGCAAAAATTATTGTATTACTTTGCACAGCTTTGTAGTGCCAACGGTGCGACGAGGATTCAGATCATTAGAGCATGTAATTAATCTTATAGAAGTTGTTATCAACCACCTGGCTTTTAGTGACATTTGACTGATTTGGCAGACAACAGATACATTGGATAGACCTACTGCATACTTCGGCACTATCCTCTGACACTGTAGCTTGACAAATGTAACAAATTTTCTGTAGTACTACATATAAATGAAAAATTGCTCATGTTACAAAACAACAGTTACATTGGGCAGACCTACTGCATACTTCGGCACTGTCCTTTGACACAGTTGCTTGACAAATGAAACAAATTTTTCATATAGTAGTACAGATTTTTATACTCTATATTATTTTAATGTCTAATAGAGTTCACTTGGATGTGTAGGACAGAGCATTCTGGAGTGATATTGGACCTATAGTTTTTTTTTAAAAAGTAAAACAATATTTGGCAATTTAGGTGGAAATTTTGGGTGCCTTTTGGTTATGCACGTGTCACTAATTTCATCCCATTTGTCACCATCTTTGTGAATTAAACAAGTGTAATGACCTCCTGATGTGGAACCTAATGTGTGAACAATTGCTGATTGAAGTTGGAAATTGGTATCAAAAACTGCTGGCGTTTTGAACTGAAATTCAATAAATCACAATGTATTTGAGTTTCTTGACCACTGGTTATGAGGAATCGGTTGATTGATACTACAAGGTAGTGCATTGTGGGTGGGAAATCTCTCCTGATGGTTGTTTTATTCTCTGTATTGGTGGTGCAGGTGTCACATTGTTTTATGGTGTCATTTGATACAAGTAAAGTACGAAACTGTTAAGGGCCTTGAATAGGATGCAATGTCAAGTCTGATTTAATTTCTGGTGTTTTGTGAGTTTCGAGTCCACATCCAGGTCTATGTGTGCAAGTACAAATTTGATCATTCAAACGTGGGCATTCATTTTCATGACTTTTAGTGCATCTTAGTGTTTCATTCACTTGAAATTGGAATATTTGCTGTGCATTTGGTGGAAAATGTGGGTAGATATTTTTCAAAAAATCATGGGCACATTGCTGAGCACCATCCTTAAATCTGCCCCCAATTAATCTTCGCAGAATTGAAACATCCCGATCCCCTGGTGTGACAATATTTGCTATTTCCTGAACAACTGGACTAAGTAATTGGGTAGACAACAAAGTTTCCCAAAGTTTGGGCAATTGGGCAATAGCTTGAAGTGTGGAATTGGCAAAACAGGCATTTTCCTTATTTTGTAGTCTAATCATGGGAGTGAGCATGGAAATTGTAGCTAATTTAGGTTTTTTGGTAGGAGGAGCATATTCAGAAGGGTTGTCCACATTCAACATTTGCCATGATCGTTTTTTTGGCATGCAAGATTCAGAAGCCATGCATGGTGGTTTATTTCTGTAGAACGCAATTTGTTGTACTCTTCCCAAGCAGATTTGTCACTCATGATCAGGGTTCGTGGGTTAAAATCTATCAAATAGACATTGCAGAGTTTCCTAGCTCGTGAAAGTGCAACATAGGCCATTCCATCTGCGAACAACAGAGGACCAAGATCAGCAATGACCCCATCAACACTTATTCCCTGTGATTTATGGATGGTGATGGCATAGGCAAGGCTTAGGGGGAACTGTTTTCATGTCACACACACACCAGGAGAGATTTCATAGTCTGCAGTCACCTTTTCTATTGAAATGTCATTGCCTATCATGTGATCAAATTCCACAATGATTTATCCCATTTTCCCATCTTTTCCATTGACCATGCTTTGCACTGTTCCCATGACACCATTACATAGCCCCTTCACCAAATTAATGTTTCGTCTCAGCATTACTCTGGCCCCAACTCCAACTTGCAATTCAGTCTCAAGTCCAGCAGTGTCTGATGCCTTTTTTGGTTTGGAAAATTTGTTTGACTTTGACTTTTTTTTACGACCTTTCTGGCGCATTCCTGAGTCCTCAGCAATAACTACAACTGTACTGATGTTGGCATGCTTAAGCATTTCCTTGTTGAATTCATCTAGATTCATTGACAGGCAAAATACAGACAAATTTTTGACTAGGTAATGTGCAAAGTTGCATTAGTTTCTCAGTTGCCTCTCTCATTGTTGCCCTGCGATCTGGGAATAGGCAATGTTCACTCAAAGTCTTGATGTCCATGTCTGTAGGTGATCCTATTCTTATTCGACCCAACATTTCAGAATAGTTTTCACTGTCATTTTTTGCCGCATGTTTATAGTGAGCTCATCATAGTCGAAAAATTTCCACAGTGACTGCCCACTTATTCCCAGACCAGTCCTTTTAGCATCATATGCAGAAATACTGGAAAAGAGTGTTTTTTCATTTACTGGTGGAAGTTGAAGTAGATCGCCAAAAACCAGAATATTTATTTTTCCAAAAGGGCTGGTCATTTGACTCTGGTCCCCAAAAATCTTATCTAGACGCCTATGGATAAATGCCAACATCAGATGACTGACCATACTTATTTCATCGATAATTATCAGACGGACACCCTCTAGAGTGGATCGCAAAATTTTGAGTTCATCACTTTCTAATTCCCTATATGATGGTGATTTTCTATGTTGGACTGGGAGTTTCAAGAGCCTGTGCAAAGTAGTCCCCTTGATTTGGAAAGCAGCCATACCAGTTGGTGCACAAATGACTACTGGGGCCCCATTTCTCTTGCAACAAATTTGAGTAACTTTGTCAGAAATTATATCAATGAGAAAACTTTTTCCTGTACCTCTTACACCAGAGACAAATTTGAGAAATTGTGGGCAATCATCACATCTGCACCTTGGTAGTGGTTTTACCGAATTCCAATGCAATTCCTGTTTTTCAATTGCTGATACAATTAGATTGTATATGGATATTTGATCTGTATTAAGCTGTGTTTCTTTTGTCTGTAGAGCAGTTTCATCTACATCTCGAATTTGGGGAACATCAATACCAGCCTCATCTCTTGCCCCCTTCTCCCCCCCTTCTCCGACCTCTCCCTCCTTTTTACCCTCCTTCTCCAACCTCTTCCCTATCTCAACTGCATCAGTGATTTTTTTCCTCACATTTTGAAAATTCACCATATCTGGCAAATTGTTTGCACACAGATGAAAGGACTCTTCAAATGTTTTGCAGCCCCCAAATAAATCTTTGTCCTCATCGCACCAGGGTTTGAACAGCATTAGAAGATTGTAGTAATAACGTTCTTTTGTGTCATTTTTGAGCTGTATATTTGGTGCTTTAACTACCCGCTCTTTTACACTATGAAAATACCCCTTGTCATTGAGCAATTTCATTTTTGTAGCCACATCTTTGTCAACAGGTTTTTTTGTGTCTTCTCATATTTGCTGGCAACTTCATATAAGGAGGAATCTTCCAGGAATTTTGGCCGGTTTTTGTAAAAAGTTTCCACCATGTTCTCGTAGAACAAGTCCATTGAGTCTTCACTCAGTTCATCGAGATCATTTTGAGATTTCAATCTGCGGCCGCGCCTACTGGGAATGTCTGCACCTACCCAAATAACATGATCTGATGACCCGTAAAAATGATGTCCCAAAAGTTTGTCAGCAGCTTCATACCCTCCTGTATCCCTTTTCCCAAGCAATTGCAGTCCAGTACTTTTGTATTTCCCATATTTTGTTTTGGAATGATCCAGATTCGCCCACACTCCCCCAGCCTCATTTTTTTCAGCCTTAGTCTGATAGCAGGTGACATATCTATTCAAAATCATACTATTCTCACCAATGTATTGCACATCTATATTTGCTTGCCAGGCTAGAAGTAAACATGGATTGTAGTCATTTATGTACTTTTCTGATTCTTTTCTTTCCAATTGGTACAGTTTTTTTGTCCCATTACCATTTTTTCGTGATTTGATACTTTCAGAAACTGAGAAAAATCGAAATGGCCCCACTGCACGTGCAAAACCAAAACGGCATTTTTTACGCAAATTTTTCCCTCTCCCCACTATTCTCCAGCATGCTTTGCCACAAGTATGGACTAGGAACCGTCTAACGAGATTTTCCAAGTTTGGGCTGGCCACAGGGGATGGTAGCCGGCAAGTAATGCAGCGTTCAATAAATTGCTTGATTTTTTCTTTAGGATCTTTGTCAAAAATTACACTGTCCCGAACCCAGGCTTTAAGGTGAATGTGAGGGGCACCACATTGTTGATACTCGAGTCGCCAAAAGTAATGAATAATTTCCCCAAATGGGCCTTTTTTATTTAAAATTACATCATGAAAAACAGCACTAAAACGATGGTGAAAGTACTCACTGACAGCCACAACATCATTTGCACAGAGATTCCCTATCGGCCTTGTTTCAACATTTGCAATGTCTTTATTGAGTTTTTCCAAAAATTCCCTCAAGCCTGGCCAAAAGTATTCAGTACATGAAAGAGTGATAAACAAATGGGCAGGACCGAATTTCTCATCTATGGCATTCAAGTCGGAACACTTGCATTCCCAAAATGGCTTTGTTCCACGAACATTCGCCATCATCATTGACAAACCACTTTCCAATTGTTCATCATTGTCTTCCAATCTTTTATAAAATTGAGCAAGTGTCAATTTTGGACTTTTGAGTGATTTCATTATGGCATAAATGCCAGAATCTAGTGCTCTTTTGTCAGCCTTGTCCAAATTGTAGAGAATGTACTGAATGTCTCTACGAAACCGGGGGTCCTCATGTCTGAGTCTGTTTCTGATGAACATGTATGGCTTTACTCTACCATGGGGTCTGTTCATGTGCATCATTCCAAATTTTCCTTTAGGGAATAAGTGGGGGAAGCACATCAGATCCAGGTTTGGATCATTGTCTGGAAGAAGAGTACCTTCAACTCGTTTCATGCGAAACAGTTCAAGGTCCTTTTGATTTGGGAGTGCAGGCTTGATTTGCTGTACAGTATGGTGTTCATAGACTGTTTCAGCACCAGTTTGTGTGAGAATGTGTGGAAAATTGATTTTTCACCAGTGCATGTAACAATGTCCTCTAAATTTGTGGTTCTGTCTATCAAAATGTCATTGTAAATGTCATTGTTGTTTTTCAGCCACTCCAAGGCATCAAAGACATTTTGCATATTCACTAGCGATCGCCAAATTGTGCCCTTTTTAGTTGGAAGACTATCAACAATTATTTCAAATGCATCATTTTGATTCGATGGAAGTTTTTTCATTACATGATTGATTGTGTTTTCTACTGGTAGTGGCATGTGAGTTGCTATTCCTTTAATAGCAGCTACTAGATCTGATGGTGCACCTTTGAAACGATAGGTTGACAATTTAATGACATTGATGAAGCATTTGGCCATTTGGATCAAAATCTGCTCATACATGTTCAACTTTGACAACACATTTGAAATTTTGACCACTTCTAGGCCATTGATTGAAGCCAATGATGGTATCGACTTTTTGACAAGACTATTTCTACATGTAGAGCAAATCGTACATGGTAGAGAGTAGTTTTGTTGAATGGTTTCCAGGAGATAGGGATTTGTCAAAGGGCTCCAATCCTCCCAGACTTTGAGTTTAGCATCTAATTCTCGTTGTTTGCAAATGTCACAGGAGTTGATTTTCATTTTTTGAATCTCTTTATTAAAATGTTTGATAATGGATGCAAAATTGGCCATGATTGAGGATTCTGAATGCAAGCTTTCATTTTCATTTTCCACTATCTCATTCAAACGGCTTAGCAGATTGTTGGACATGTTTTGGGGATTTACTAGATCATCAAACATTGACCAATTTCCTTCCAAGATTGAAATGTCATAGGAGTCTAGCCAGACACAGACTGATCTCACTTTGTACACACATCTCAGAAGTGTACGGATGCAAGGAGAGTGAGGAGCCATACTTCGAATCAGTTCAAGTCCATTTGTGCAGTCAGACTGTCCTATGCAATAGATGTTGTCCCTATGGAATCCTTTACACTGCTCAAAGATTTCCATTTTTTTCCGAATTTGGGACACAGTCAAATCAGGTGAAAGTTCATGTATGGCCTTGTGCATTCGTTTAGCTAGCTTTAGTCATGCAGTGGGATCTGGGCAAGTTGATGGGGGGACCAAATTTGCACAATCTAGCCAAAGTCAGAAGTTCTGTACATTTTCTGCCATCAAAATCTTCCTGGTCACTTTGCTCACCCCCCTCTTTTTGTGCACCTGTCTCACTTTGCTCACCTCCATCAGTTGGCTCATCTACCCCTCTTTGTGGACATTTCTCACTTGGCTCATCCCCCCCTCTTTGTGCACCTCCCTCACTTGGCTCATCTCCCCCTCTTTGCTTGCCTTCCTCACTTGGCTCATCTCCCCCTCTTTGTGCACATTTCTCACTTGGCTCACCTCCCTCTCCTTGTGCACCTTCCTCACTTGGCTCATCTCCCCCTCTTTGTGCACCTGTCTCACTTGGCTCATCTCCCCCTCTTTGTGCACCTGTCTCACCTCCCCCTCTTTGTGCACCTGTCTCACTTGGCTCATCTCCCCCTCTTTGTGCACCTGTCTCATCCCCCCCTCTTTGTGCACCTCCCTCACTTGGCTCATCTCCCCCTCTTTGCTTGCCTTCCTCACTTGGCTCATCTCCCCCTCTTTGTGCACATTTCTCACTTGGCTCATCTCCCCCTCTTTGTGCACATTTCTCACTTTGCTCACCTCCCCCTCTTTGTGCACATTTCTCACTTGGCTCATCTCCCCCTCTTTGTGCACATTTCTCACCTCCCTCTCCTTGTGCACCTTCCTCACTTTGCTCACCTCCCTCTCCTTGTGCACCTTCCTCACTTGGCTCACCTCCCTCTCCTTGTGCACTTTCCTCACTTGGCTCATCTCCCCCTCTTTGTGCACCTGTCTCACTTGGCTCATCTCCCCCTCTTTGTGCACCTGTCTCACTTGGCTCACCTCCCTCTCCTTGTGCACCTGTCTCACTTGGCTCATCTCCCCCTCTTTGTGCACCTCCCTCATCTCCCCCTCTTTGTGCACCTCCCTCATCTCCCCCTCTTTGTGCACCTTTCTCACTTTGCTCACCTCCCTCTCCTTGTGCACCTTTCTCACTTTGCTCACCTCCCTCACTTGGCTCATCACCATCTTTACACCTGCATTCATTTGTTGGACAGTCATCAGTCAGAAATTTGTGGTTTTCAAGTTGTGTTAGAGGAAAAAAAATCAACTGTACTTTTTAGGAATAGAAAGTGTTCATTTGTGAAAGTATGGTAAAATATTTCCCCCCAGTATGCAGTCAACCCCTCCTTCTTAGCTAATTTGATGTGTGCATAAACTGAAGCCATTGTTTTTTTCAATTCATTAAATATGAAATTTCGAATTCCCTGTGCTTCTCTGTAGATTTTAGAAACTTTTTCAAGGCCCTGCTTGAATTTCTCCCTATACTATGCCCGATTTTTTGGTTTTTCTTTTTTCGAAGCCAAATATGATTTTGTGAATTTGTGTAACATGATTTCCCTTTGCATGCGAATGTCTTTAAATTGTTGAATTCGGTTTTTTCTGTACAAAAATTTGTGTTTTTGTTGTATCAACCGTGCATTTGTAAAATAATAATGTGAAAAATATCTGGCATCTTTTTCTTTTCCTTCTTCTCCTGTTCTCAATCTGTGTGCTTTTTGATACAATGCCTGTTGACTTTTGCCCTCATCGCCTGCTCTCACTCTGTGCTCTTTTTGATTCAATGCATGCTGATTTTTGCCCTCATCACCTGCCCTCAGTCTGCGCACGTTTTGATACGATGCCTCCTGACTTTTGCCCTCATCGCCTCTTCTCAGTCTATATGCTTTTTGCCATGCCTTATTTTTAAATTTTGCTTCGTCTGATTGTCTTTTTTCTCTTATTTCTGCAGCTTTCCGTTGTCTGTACTCCCTATTCCTAATTGCAGTTTTTCTCCGTTTTTCATTCTCTTTATCAATGTTTTGATCTTTGTCAGTCTCATTGAATTCAAATTCAGGTCCAGGATTTAATTCAACACAACCGATTATGAGTAATGATAAGATTAACGCGCGCGTTCTATATTTCTGATTGGAAATAGGATAATTTCGTTTTTTGGATTTGTAAAAACTGGCATGAATGTGAATTTGATCAGTCCAATTGCCCGATTTTAGTGAAAGGTATTGATTCGAAATGGAAATACTCCATTTCTGTGCCATGGAAAAACTGAATAAGCCGAGCAAAATTCTATATCCAGAGAAATTCTTTTTTTTTTTTTGTTTTTATCAAACTATGCTCGCAATAATAATTTTCAATCCAAAAGAGAAATTTTTTGTTAGACGTCGAAAAAACTATTTCTTTTTGTGTAGTATTTTTGTGTTCGTCTGTATGCGTGAGTTACTTGTGTTAACATGAAAGTTATAACAGAAATATTGTGTAGGTCGCGTGCTTCAACAAATGGAATATTATGAATTTTATGGACTTACGCTAAGCGAGTCTAGAAACCCGATTCGAATATTCCAAATGTTAAGCCACTCCACATTTCCGTTAAAACGACTGGCGAATTCAAATAGGCTGCGTTTTCATACTTAATCGCCGAGGGTCACAAATTTGGTGTAGATATATTGTCACCAATTTGGTTTAGGTATAAATTCGAATTTAGCAGAGAAGAATATTTAGAGAGTTGTTGTGTTGTTGCCACGAGGAACCAGGTTTGGTAGAAAGATACGATAGGAATATCGACAACGAATTTTAGCTTGTTTTTACATTATTTATTAATAAAGACGGTAGCCATGGAGTAGGCAGACCCAGAAAAACCTGGGACGAGCTGATAAATTCCGACCTCACACACTTACACCTCTCCAAGACAATGTCACTGGACCGAGACCTTTGGCGGTACTCAGTAATAGAGAAGACCCGCCTTACCTAAATACAAAATAAAACCTACTACAGTCAGTAGGCATCTCTAACAAAATACACCCCCGTCCCACCACCCCCACCCCATCCACACCGCCCCTTTCAATGTAAAGTTATGTTGGTGCCACAACATCCAGGCCGAAACAAATGAGATCGTGTAGGTGTCACGAAAAAAAAACACACAGTCCACGCTGTAATGTGGCCGTGTAGGCAACACGGTAAAAACCTCCCAGTCCCACACTGTAAATGTGGTTGGGGTTAGGCGGGTCTTCTCTGTTACTGAGTATCGCCAAAGGTCTCGGTCCAGTGACATTGTCTTGGAGAGGTGTAAGTGTATGATGTCGGAGTTTATCAGCTCGTCCCAGGTTTTTCTAGGTCTGCCTATTCCGTGACTACCGTCTATCTTTATTGCCCTGCACTTTGTTATACAGCTATTGACTTTCATGCGCATCACGTGTCCATACCAACGTAGCCTTCTCTCGAGTAAACAACATCTGATCCCTCTTATCTCTAATTTTTTCCTTAGTTCGTTTATGCTTTGCCGTTCACGTATATTACTGTTACACATCCAGCGGAGCATGCAAGCTTCGTTCCTCTCTAGTCTGCGTATATCCTCTGCACACAATGCCCAGGTCTCACTGCCATGCAGCATTGCTGTTCGTATGCAGGCATCGTACACCTTTCATTTTTAGGGAGAACCCTTTAGCAGCTAATAGTGGTATAAGCTCTCTGAACTTTTTCCAACCAGTTCTGACTCTAGCTACAGTACTTTCAGAGCACCCTCCCCCACTGATGATTTTATCGCCCAGGTAACGGAAGCTGTCCACTATTTCTATAGAACCCTCTGCGCAATTGAAAGAGCTAGTATTTTGTGGGCACTTGCTGCTACTTATTGCACCAGAGCACCGGCCACATGTAAAATCTATGTTCTTAGTTAGCTTACCTGTGATCCCACTACATCTTTTATGCACCCATACTTTGCATTTAGGACATAAAATGGAGTTTCTACCTACGCCTTTCCTACACACCGAGCACGACCATTTCCCAGAAGGGACCGCCGCCTTGTTTTCTTTCCTACAAACTAGTACTTTGGTCTTAGCCAGGTTAATTTTAAGTCCTTTTGACTCTAAGCCGTACTTCCATGTTTGGAATTTCTTCTCTAGCTCGGCCATTGATTCTGCTATGAGTGTCAGGTCGTCTGCGTATAGGAGTTCCCATGGGCAGCCTGTCTTGAACTCCTCTGTTATAGCCTGAAGGGCAATAATAAATAGTAGTGGGCTGAGAACAGAGCCCTGATGGACGCCAACTTTTACGCTAAACTCTTCACTATATTCGTTGTTAATTCTAACCTTGCTGACTGTTTCTTTATACTTGGCTTGTATAGCCCTCACAAGCCATTCGTCAACGCCTAGTTATCTAAGAGCCCACCAGATAATGGAGCGGGGGACTCTGTCGAAGGCTTTCTCCAAGTCGACAAAAGCTAAGTAGAGGGGTTTACCTTTAGCTAGGTACTTCTCCTGTAGTTGTCGTACTATGAAAAGAGCGTCTGTGGTACTTTTGCCTGACACAAACCCGAACTGCATTTCATCTAGGTCAATTCTCTCTCTGATTAGTTGCGCTATTACTTTTTCCGTGACCTTCATGACCTGGTCGATTAATTTAATGCCTCTATAGTTACTATCTAGGGCGTCTCCTTTACCCTTATAACAGTTAATGATGATGCTGCTATGCCAGTCCTTCGGAACAACCCCATTCTGTACGACTTGGTTAACTATGCGGGTGACCATGGTGTGTCCCACCGTGCCAGATGCCTTCAGCATCTCAGCAACTATTTCCGAAGGCCCAGCCGCCTTACCCGTCTTCATATCCTTGATTGCCTTACTTATTATACTCCCCTCGACTAACACTGCTGGTCCCTCTATTGGGTCGATATGGGGGAGACTGTCTTTCTCCCATTTATTCTCCTCATTTAGTAGCCTTTCATAGTGACACTTCCAAGCTACCTTCTTATCAGCGTCGGTGATGGCAAGTGTGCCATCGTCGTTTAGTACACACTTCTCCCCGACAATATCACGGTTTTCCTTGACGCATTGCCTAGCAATACTGAACACCTCACGTTTTTGGTCATCGCGTTGTAGAACATGCTTGAACTTTCTTTCCTCAGCTTCCCTTCTTGCTAAGTACACTTGTCTCCTAGCTTCCCTCCTGGCCACTTGATAGTCTTCTCTACTTCCCCCATCCCGCCATACTTTCCAAGCCTGCTTTTTGGCCTTAATTGACCCCTCCACCTTACTGTTCCACCACCATGTTACTCTCCTCCTGCCTACAGGCCTGCTCCAGCCACAGACTTCGTCTGTTGCCAACAGCAGGTTTGCTTTCAGAAATTCCCACTCTCCCTCTATATTGTCCGACTCTAAATGTTCTTCCTTACTGTCGAAAGCATCAAGTAATATGCTTTGAAATTTATTCCTGGCTGTGGGGTCCTTTAGCTTCCATATTTTTCTCCTGAGGATAGTCCTCTTCTGCTGTCGAGTACGTCTCGTCCTGACTATGAGGTCGCTAATTATCAGTCTATGTTGGGAGGTGCATTCTTCATGGGGGAGGGATTTAGTGTTTACAACAGACACTCTGTCACGTCTTCTGGTAAGGATATAATCTACCTGGCTTGTGTGTTCCCCGGATCTATAGGTGATCAGGTGATTGTCACGTTTTTTGAAGTTAGTGTTACAGATAGTTAGGTTATTTGCATCACAGAATTCCAGGATTCTGGAGCCTTCCTCATTTCTAGTACATATATATACATATACATATATATATATATACATATATATATACATATATATATATATACATATATATATACATATATATATATATACATATATATATACATATATATATACATATATATATATATATATATACATATATATACATATATATACATATATATATGCATATATATATATATATATATACATATCTATATACATACATATATATATACATATATATATATACATATATATATATATACATATATATATACATATATATATATACATATATATATATATATATATATATATATACATATATATATATGTATATATATATATATATATATACATATATATATACATATATACATATATATATATATATATATACACATATATATACATATATATACACATATATATACATATATATATACATATATATATATATATATACATATATATACATATATATATATATACATATATATATATACATATACATATATATATATATACATATATATATATATATATACATATATATATATAACTTTGAAATAACTTTGAAATGTTTTGGCCAGTATTGACCCAGGCCATGTCTAACTTAATAGCACCACCTGGCGAAGTCTTTCAATTCAGGATTTGGGCACCATGGCCCATTCGAGAAGAGAATTACTGTTTGCAGAGACATATCCGGGTGTGGGTGGCTTGTCCGGGATTACTTGGAGGAATTTGTCCAAAGACTTCTTGAATTTTGTGTGGTCAGTTTCTGTTTTGACGTGTCTGGTGTGATGTTGAAGAGAGCAGGGCCGATTGAGGTGAAATAATTGTGCCGTATTGTTGTTATGAGTTGCGATTTAGATTTTTGTTTGGGATGGATAGCACGGGGCCCAAGCCTTGGGTGTATTTTGAAGGGGATGCCAACATCATTTGGGCAGTGATGATGAAACATTTTCCACATCATGCAGATAATATAACGCTCACGGCGACGTTGGAGTGAGTAAAGTTTCAGCTTTTCTAGTCGACCCCAGTAGTCAAGGTCTGACATGCCATCTATCTTTTTCGTGATTGCCCTTTGGGGAGCTTCAAGTTTCATGATACTTTGTTTCATGTGGGGAGACCACAGTGGACAACAGTATTCAAGGTGTGGTCGAGCAAAAGTAGAGAAGAGAAGGATAATGGTGTGGGAATCTCTCGACTGGAAGGTTCTGAGGATCCAGGAACACATTCTGCGGGCCATGTCAACTTTGCTGCTTATATGCGTGGCCCAGCTTATGTTGCTGTCCACGGTAACTCCCAAGTCTCTGATGTTGTTAGATGCCACGAGAGTTTCACCGGAGGGAAGGGAGTACGGGAGTTTCAGAGCATCCTCTTTTCCAAAGTGGATCAATTCGAATTTGTCTTCGTTCAGTAACATGTTGTTCTTTTCCGCCCATTGGGTAACAGCCAGTAGGTCTGACTGAAGGCTTATCCGGTCATCCACGCCATTGATGACCTTTTGGAGCTTGGAATCATCAGCGAAAATGTTAATGTTGCTGTGTTTGATGATGTCAGTGATGTCATTAATATAGATGATGAAGAGAAGTGGGCCCAACACAGTGCCTTGTGGGACCCCACTACTGACTTTGGCTGGGCTGGATTTGACTCCTTCAACTACAACATGTTGGGTTCTGTTTGACAGGAAGCTCTTGATCCACTGCAGCAGCTTTCCAGTGACACCAATATTGGACAGCTTTCTCAGTAGAATGTTGTGATCAACCCTGTCAAAGGCCTTGCTGAAATCAAGATAGATAACATCAGTGTTGGAACCCTCTCCCAAGGCTCTCAAAATGTCATCAAAGTGATGCAGTAGCTGCGTCAGGCAATCCCTTCCATTACGGAATCCATGCTGGTTGGAGTTCAGCATATTGTTACTCTCAAGGAAGTGAGTCATTCGCGATCTCACCACTCTCTCAAATACCTTAATGATATGAGAGGTGAGTGAGATTGGACGGTAATTCACGGCAAGGGATTTGTTTCCTTTTTTGAAAAATGGGACAACAGACTGGGATAGAAGGTTTTCTGGCACATATCCAGCATCCAGTGAGTTCCGCCACAGATTGGCAAGAGGAGATGCAAGTTGGTGTTGACACGCCTTCAAGACACAAGCAGGGAACCTATCGGGACCTACTGCTGAATTATGCTTGATTTCCTTTATTGCCGCTAAGACATCAGGGGCGCCAAACGTTATGTCCGATAAGGTGTAATGGGGAGTAACATCGCCGATACAGCCCAGATCGGCCATATCAGGATTGCTAAAAACAGAGCAGTATTGTTTCTGCAGTATCTCACCCATGGTTTTAGCATTGTCTTGAAGAGTGCCATTTTCATCAATTAGAGGGCCAACAGTAGAGCCAGTGATTTTGTGTTTTTTTGCAAATGAAAAGAACACTTTGGGATTGAGTTTGATCTTCTCAATGGCCCAGGCCTCTTCAGCTCTTCTCTGATTGTTGATGATAGACATCATGTTGTTTTGGAGGTTATGTTTTTTAATCTCTAGTGATGAAATGGCAGTCAAGTTGATGTGTTGCTGCTGACAGTATTTCAGCTTGTTGATTTTTTTGTTCGTTCTCTTAATTTTCCTGATGAGCATTTTTCTATTTCTAGGGATTCTGCTCTTAGATTTGTTTATAGTTCTTAATGGGGTGTGTTTTGCACATATGTTTGTAACAGTGTCCACAAATGTCTGCCAGGACTTTTTGATGTTAGTGGGTGTATGAGTGTGCGTGAAGGACCAGTCGACATGTGCAAGATCATGACTGATCGCTTCCCAGTTTGCATTGTGCGTCAAACGGATGGACAGGAGAGATGACATTGGGTTTGTATATTGGACGGTGGAATCTCAGATCACAGAGAACCATGTCATGATCAGAGAGTAGAGTTTTCTCCACTGCAATATTGTGGATATTGTCAGTGTGATTGCTGAAAATTAAGTCTAGGACATTTTTGTGGCACCTCGTTGGTTCGAGCACCAGTTGGGACAGGAAGAAATCATCCATGAAGTCAAGAAGCGATTCCACTGCTTCCCTGTCAGAGGTTGAGGCAGAAGAACCTGGTGGCAGGCTGTTTGTGGACCAGTCAACTCCGGGGAGGTTGAAGTCCCCCATCATTAAGATGTTGTCAGGGTGACACTCTTGGATGAAACACTTTATGCTGTTGAGGCATTCCTTGAAGCATGGTACAGGCATTTGGGATGGCCTATAGAGCCCAACTACTATTAGGTTGTTGGTTTGACTGAATACAGTGACTGCTTTGCAGTATCCATTAGTGAATATGTTCATAGCCTCTGTTGAGAAAGAATTATGGACATAAATGGCAGTCCCACCCTTTCTTCTGCCAGCGCGATCAGCACGGATGGCTTTGAAATTGTTCACTTTCACCTCGGCTTCCAAGTGGAGGTTACTGAGATGGGTTTCAGTGAGGACAAAGAAAGGGATGTGGTTTGGATGGACATCAACCCAGTCCTCCAGGAATTTGATCTTCCATTTTTGAGTATTGGTGGAAGGGCTGATGCCTTGGACGTTAAGCAAAAATGTTGAGGCGAGAGTGGATGGTTTTAATTGTTTTGGTGTGTTGTTAATTTGTTTGTTTGTTAATGGCAGGAATGGGAGTTTGTGCAGTGGGGTGATAGTGGAGGGTGGTGCTGGGTGATAGCTCGAATGTTTTTTTCCAGTTCTTTTGCCAGATTCATTATGGCTAAAAAAGAGGAAGAAGTTTCCTGTTTAGGAGACTGTTGGTGACTGTGGTAGTGGTTATTTTTATGTAGGTTATGGTTTTTGTTTTTGCTTTTATTTTTAATTTTATTTTCATTTGTCCGACGGGTCCCCGGGAGATGGGTAAAGGGACAATCCCTTTATATACATATATATATATATGCAAAAGTTTTATTTAAAATTGTTGGGTTACAACAAGTAAATATTTTATAACTGATATAAAGCACTCGACAAGATTTTGGAGTAGATATACGATATTAATTTACCCTATAAATAGGGTAAATTTTTTGAAGGTTTTAACTCAGATTTTGGTATATTGACCTCAGAGTTTTAAACTAAACATATGGTCATTATTGAACAATGTTATTTTCTCATATTATATATCTGTCTCATTCATGAATATTGATATTTGCATTTTTATTATCCATTTCATATGAATTGATAATTCAACTTGATATGACATGACGTAAAGATGTAACTGTATCCTTCTCTCTCTATATAGTACTTCCTCTCTCTTGAGTTTCTCTATATGTATGATGAATTATTATCTCTCTGTTGCTTTCATTTGCCTCTCTTATTTCTTTCTTGTTTCTTTTTCACTTCCTCCTATCTATTTATATTCTCTCTCTCTCCTTCTTTTCCTCTCCCCTCTCTCTCTCCGTTTTTTACTCTCCATCTTTTTTCTAACTGTGCTTAACACTATAACTAAATAATTATTATCCTTCTCTCTCTATATAGTACTTCCTCTCTCTTGAGTTTCTCTATCTGTATGGTGAATTATTATCTCTCTGTTGCTTTCGTTTACCTTTCTTATTTTTTCTTGTTTCTTTTTCACTTCCTCCTATCTATTTATATATATCTTCTTCTTTTCCTCTCCCCTTTCTCTCTGTTTTTTCTTTGCCTCCGTTTTTTCTTTCTCTCCGTTTTTTCTAACTGTGCTTAACACTATAACTAAATAATTATAAACAAATCACTATCCAGACAGCTTCCAAATATAATGGTCGCTTATAATAGGGTACGTCAAAATTATTTATAAAACTGTTTATATATTGTATTTTATCTGACGAAGGCCTGCCATATTTTTAATATGGTATCCCTGAAATATGTATAATGAAATAAATATGATTTTATAGATATAGTTTCCATTTGTTTAATATCGTATATACATATATATATATATACATATATATAAACATATATATATATACATATATATATATACACATATATATATATATACACATATATATATATACACATATATATATATACACATATATACGTATACATATATATACATATACATATATATATATACATCATTTCATCATTTTCATTTTATTTTATGTCCGCTTTTCCCTGCTTGCAAGGGTGGGACGGGAACTGATTCTGGCTTGATTTCTACAGCGGGATGCCCTTCCTAACACCAACCTCATTTACAGTGAGTGCTGGGTGCTTTTTTGCCGTGGCACCTCCACGACCACTTTGCAGTGGAATGATAGGGACCCCAGTCCCTATCATCTCATTTCTACAGCTGAGTAAACTGGAGCAATGTGAAATAAAGTGTCTTGCTCAAGGAGACAACACATCACCCGGTCTGAGAATTGAACTCACAACCTTTCGATTGCAAGGCCAATGTTCTAACCACTAAGCCATGTGCCTCCACATTTATATATATACATATATATACATACATATATATATATACATATATATATATATACATATATACATACATACATATACATATATATACATATATACATACATACATATACATATATATATATACATATATACATATACATATATATATATACATATATACATATACATATATATATATACATATATACATACATATATACATACATACATACATATATATATGTATATATATATACATATATATACACATACATTTATATATATATACACATATATATATATACATATACACATATATATATATATACATATATACATATATACATACACACACATATATATATATACATACATGTATATATATTTACACAAATATATATATATGTGTGTATGTATGTATATAAATATATATATGTATATATATACATACATACACACATATATATATATACACACATATAAATATATACATATATATATATACACATACATACACATACATATAAATATATACATATATATATATACACATACATACACATACATACATGTATACACATACATACATATATATATAAACATATATATATATACATACATACACATATAAACATATATATATATATATACACACACATATATATATATATATACACACAATTATATATATATATATATAAATCAGGAAAGAAGAGTGACACGGTTTGCTATACAAAAAAGGTTTTTAATCTCATTGCTGACAATTGTTTCTCTGAACTGGTAGGTCTAGAGATCGCTATCCGCTTATTTTCACGTTATTCGATCACCAATACAAAGTTATAACCAGTCAAATCATCGGAGCTTGTGAGAGTGAAAAGAATATACAGGCATGGCTACTATATATAATAATATATATGTATAGTATATATATATATATACATATATATACATGTATATATATACACATATATATATATACATATATATATAAAGATACATATATATATACGTACATACACATACACACACACATATATATATATACTTTATATAGCAGTTTTATTATAATATAAAGAGTTAGGCAGCAATAGTTGTCAGGAATTTATTATAACATAAAACAGTTATGGTAGCAATAAAAATACCAAGTTTAGCTAATCACTTGCATATATTATTCTGTCCTACCATTGAAATATTGCGATATATTTTGGTGGCAG
>OZ024744.1:9947437-9952437 GCA_964016885.1 Eledone cirrhosa | reverse complement strand
ATAGAAATATTTTCTGCTTAAAGATAGTTAAAAAAACAACAAAAACAAAAAAAAACAACATAATTTAATATAATATGGAGGCTTTATATGAATAAATGACAAATATTGGGGGTGATGTTGGTAAAAAAAAGCAAAAAAATAAAATAGAATAAAGAAAAAAAGTTTAAAAAATGAAAAGGATCTCCTCCATCGTCCTGTTGCCATTTTTTTCATGTCATTAAATAGACATTATGCATGTGTGTATATGTATATGTGTGTATATATATAATGAAAGGAACAGTTTATTTTTAGAACTGTTGAGTGAGTTATAAATTTTGAATTTGAAGTAAACAGCTTCAACACATGTGTTTGACCCTGAAAATATTCTATCTTGGGTATATAAAATCCCTGGATACTGTCTACATTTTTTCCATCCAGGAGCTTATATGCAAAAGTTATTTGACTATTTTTCATAGTCAGATATGTAACTTTAAGTTACATAGACAACACACACATACATATAAATATCTATATACACTCATACATATATATACATAAATACCTATATACACTCATACATATCTACACATATTTATATATACATGCATATATATATATATACATATTTATATATACATATGCATATATATATATATATATATATATATATATATATATATACATATGCATATATATATATATATATATATATATATATATATATATATACATATGCATATATATATATATATATACATATTTATATATACATATGCATATATATATATATATATATATATATATAATTATTATAAATCATGTCTACAGAATTATTAGATAAACAAAATATATACTCCATTTCCTCTGCCAAACAGCACAATCAACCATATAAAAAATCAATTATACTAAGCCATAAGGATAAAAGCTCCTATGAAGAAATCTCCGACAAATAAACGAGAGTGGCTTCTTCGCGGTATCCACAGCAGGTTATTTATCCAACATTTCGACAGCATGCATAAATCGACCAAGTACATAATTAACCATATGCAATTCGGTGTAAAGTCAAACATAGAAGAACTGTGTACATACCGTAACTATATCCCAGGTACATACCGTAACTATATCTGAGTTACGGTATGTACACAGTTCTTCTATGTTTGACTTTACACCGAATTGCATATGGTTAATTATGTACTTGGTCGATTTATGCATGCTGTCGAAATGTTGGATAAATAACCTGCTGTGGATACCGCGAAGAAGCCACTCTCGTTTATTTGTCGGAGATTTCTTCATAGGAGCTTTTATCCTTATGGCTTAGTATAATTGATTTTTTATATGGTTGATTGTGCTGTTTGGCAGAGGAAATGGAGTATATATTTTGTTTATCTAATAATTCTGTAGACATGATTATAATAATATATTGCTCTGAGTTTTTAATTTATTAATTCTTCATAGAGCTAAAAAGTGACCGGTTGTAACATATGTAAATTTATGTATATGTAAACCTCTCTCTCTATATATATATACACACACATATATGCAAAATATGTTATTAGTTCCATATACGTACACACGTGCATATATAGTGGATTAGGTAAACACTAGATAAAAACAAGACTCAATATAAGTAGAATAGAGTTTATAGTTTTTATGTTGATGTTGACATTTCATATACGTGTGTATATATATATATATATATATATATATATAAGAAAGTGAGGTTTTTTTTACAAAATGAAAAATAACCGAGGTGTCCTACACGAGTGAAAGTATAAAGAAAAAAAGATGAAAACGAAAATGCAACTGGAGTCTTATTTTTTTAAAAATATATATATTTATTTGGTTCCTTTACTCGTTTCGCAGTTCTTCTGCTTTTCAAAAGTAGAGTTGAGATGGAGGCTCTGTGGTTTTTCTGAGAAAAACCATAGACCCTCCATCTCAACTCTACTTTTGAAAAGCAGAAGAACTGCGAAACCAGTAAAGGAACCAAATAAATATATATATTTAAAAAAAAATAAGACTCCAGTTGCATTTTCGATTTCATCTTTTTTTCTATATATATATATATATATATATATATATATATATATATATATATATTTGTGTATAGTGGTAGCTATGGTGCTTCCATAGGCGGTATGCCAAAATTAGCACTCAATATTCATCAGAGTAGAGTGTAGATATTATAAAGAAAACGAAAAATCAGTGCTGCATCTGGACTTAGTTTATTTCATGTTACAAATGTTTCGCCGGCATGTAGCTCAAGTCATGGTCCTTGTATGGATCTGGCTGATTCTACTTCTGTGGGTTCTTTCAGACCCGTGTCTGAAAGAACCCACAGAAGTAGAATCAGCCAGATCCATACAAGGACCATGACTTGAGCTACATGCCGGCGAAACATTTGTAACATGAAATAAACTAAGTCCAGATGCAGCACTGATTTTTCGTTTTCTTTATAATATATATATATATATATATATATATATACATATATAAATATACATATATAAATATACATATATAACCAAAGATAGATTAATATGGTTCATTGATTACTCAATGGATATAGTTTTACAATAGATTAAAAGCACTCATCAAAAAATTTTTATGGAGTTATTAATATTATTCAGAATATTAATAAATGAAGACATTCACATAATAAAAATATATGTTTTATTATATATATTTCGAAGGTACTGTGTTTTTTCAGTATGTCCTCATCAGATAAAATATGACATACCTCAACGGTCTTGATAGTTCAATTCCAGTATTGGCAGTGATTTATTACAAATCTCAACACTTATATACCACAAATAATAACATGATAAACTTAAATTTAAAGAAGAAGAGGACGTGGAGCAAGATAGGGATATAAGGAGGGGTGAATATGAGGAGGTGCAAGAAAAAAATAAAATAAATAAATCATCATCATCATCATCGTTTAACGTCCATGTTCCATGCTTGCATGGGTTTGGACGGGAGTTTTCCCACTTGAGGCAAGAGTGGTTGTCTTGCTCGCATAGGACTGTCTGGCGTGTTTTCTACAGCTGGATGCCCTTCCTAACACCAACCACATTTACAGTGTGGGACTGGGAGGTTTTTACCGTGTTACCTACACGGCCACATTACAGCGTGGACTGTCTGGCAGGTTTTCTACAGCTGGATGCCCTTCCTAACACCAACCACATTTACAGTGTGGGACTGGGAGGTTTTTACCATGTTGCCTACACGGCCACATTACAGCATGGACTGTGTGTTTTTTGTCGTGACACTTACACAATCTCATTTGTTTCGGCCTGGATGTTGTGGCACCAACATAGCTTTACATTCAAAGGGGCGGTGTGGATGGGGTGGGGGTGGTGGGATGGGGGTGTATTTTGTTAGAGATGCCTACTGACTGTAGTAGGTTTTACTTTGTATTTAAGTAAAGCGGGTCTTCTCTATGTAGCGCCAAAGGTCTCGGTCCAGTGACATTGTCTTGGAGAGGTGTAAGTGTGTGAGGTCGGAATTTATCAGCTCGTCCCAGGTTTTTCTGGGTCTGCCTACTCAGTGGCTAACGTCTATCTTTATTGCCCTGCACTTTGTTATACAGCTGTCGTCTTTCATGCGCATCACGTGACCATACCAATGTAGCCTTCTCTCGAGTAAACAACATCTGATCCCTCTTATTTCTAATTTTTTCCTTAGTTCGTTTATGCTTTGCCGTTCACATATATTACTATTACATATCCAGCGGAGCATGCAAGCTTCGTTCCTCTCTAGTCTGCATATATCCTCTGCACACAATGCCCAGGTCTCAGTGCCATGCAACATTGCTGTTCATATGCAGGCATCATACAACCTGCCTTTCATTTTTAGGGAGAACCCTTTAGCGGCTAATAGTGGTATAAGCTCTCTGAACTTTTTCCATCCAGTTCTTACTCTAGCTACTGTACTTTCAGAGCACCCTCCCCCACTGCTGATTTTGTCACCCAGGTAACGGAAGCTGTCCACTATTTCTATAGAACCCTCTGCGCAATTGAAAGAGCTAGTATTTTTTGGGCACTTGCTGCTACTTATTGAACCAGAGCACCGGCCACATGTAAAATCTGTGTTCTTAGTTAGCTTACCTGTGATCCCACTACATCTTTTATGCACCCATACTTTGCATTTGGGACATAAAATGGAGTTTCTACCTACGCCTTTCCTACACACTGAGCATGGCCATTTCCCGGAAGGGACCGGCGCCTTATTTTCTTTCCTACAAACTAGAACTTTAGTCTTAGCCAGGTTAATTTTAAGGCTTTTTGATTCTAGGCCGTGCTTCCATGTTTGGAATTTCTTCTCTAGCTCGGCCAAATACATACATAAATATTTAAATGAGTAAATAGATGTATTAGGGAAGAAATATATAAAAAGACAGAAAAAAGGAAGAAAGAGAGGAGAAAGAAGAAATAACGGTAAAAAAGAAAGAAATGAGGGGGAGGGGGTAGGTAGCCAGACCGTTGTTTTCAAATATTAAGTCAAATTGAGGCAACCAATAAAATAACATGAAATTTTTAATATATTTTGTATCTGGTTATGTTTAAATTATACTTATATATTATATCAAAATTAAACAAATAAAATTATTTTCTATAGCCGTCAGATACATAGTTTAAATAAGTAATACATTTACCAAATATTTTGTTACAACTTATAAAAACATTTTTATCTTTAAAGCATATTTAAATAATTATTACGTGTATTAGGATATTTATTAAAATTTTCATCCTTAATATGATAAATAGAAAACTGCCGGAGATTACCGGTGGTTTATATAGAGATGACATATTATTTACTGTGGTTAAACATAATAATAGTGAATTAAATAGAGTAAAGAAAGTAATTGTAGAATTCTTTAAAAATTATGACCTGAAATTAGAAGTAGAAAATAACAATAAAATAGTTAATTTTTTAGAACTCTTAATTTGAACTCAGGCCTCTATTACCCCTTCCAAAGACTCAATGAAAACTTAAATTATGTTAGTTTTTATTCTAAT
>OZ024744.1:9829937-9942437 GCA_964016885.1 Eledone cirrhosa | reverse complement strand
CAGAATCATGCAATACTGTTGCCATCTGTTGTCAGCCTGGTAGACTGAAGCAAACAGTCCTCTATGGAATACCACCTTTGCTACACTTGGGATGATCCTGGGGACAAAAACCACTACCATCTCTCAATAGCACAATACCCCTTCTCAAAATTTCCAAACAATGCATATGTAGAAAGAAACTGCATTCAACCAGGAAAGAATTGAGAACATTTTTACAAGAACTGAATAATCCCAAATTAACACAAAATGAAAACAAGGCTACAACTTTTGCCTATATAAAACAAGAGGCAAAACAATAATGACACCAACAAATAAGGAAAATTATAGGCAAAGCTTAAAGAAGCAGATGTTGTCCAACAACAGAAATATCAATCACTCAATGTTATTGAACTCAAAGCAAAAAACAGTGTTTTATCATCACTGGCCAAGACCAGAGTCTTAGAACTATGTCACATCATCACATCATCAAAATGTGTAGGATATGTGGAACACTTGATCACATTATCTCTGGCTGCCTAATATTCACTGCCACAGAAAGACATCAGTATGCTTATACTGGAAATCTGCAGGGAATGCAACATCAAAGTCTCTGAAAATTGGAATGAAAGCAAACCATAAACAGTTGCCAAGAATGATAATGTAACCATCCTATGAAACACGCCAGTGCAGACAGATAGGGAAGTCAATGCAAACAGGCCAGACATCATAATTAAAAACGCCAAAGGATAAAACCTGTATGCTGATTAAAACTTCAATAGCAGCAGATTATAACACGTCAGTTCCCGGACGATCTGTCGAAATATAAAGACCTTGAGATCTCCAGAATATGGAATAAGACTACCCGACCTATACCAGTAATGAATCTAGGTTAATAAAAAAAAAAAAGGACAGGGAAAATTCACCAACAAAATCCCAGGAAACAACCCTTATAGGAACACTATGTCTACTCAAAGTAACATCATATATAGTTTGAGGACAATGGCTTGGACCCAGTGATAGATGAAAACAAGAGACTCACAATAATAATGATAATAATTTACATTTTATTGGTTATTTATTTATTTATTAATAATAATAGTTTTTAATTTAGGAACAAGGTTAGCAATTTTAAGGACCAACAGAAAGTTGATTATATTACCCCATTCTTAGAAAGATGAAAGGCAAAGTTGACCTCAGTGATATCTAAAAATCAGAGTTTAAAAAGCCAGAAATAGTGCAAGGCTGACATTCTAATAATTCTGCCAAATAATTTAAAAAAAACATGAAAAGAAAAAAATATCCATATTGGAAAAATCAAAAATATAGTAAATTTAAAAAGAAATTTTTCTATACAATCTATAACGTAATTACAAAACCTATAAAATATAATTATTGTAAGAATTAAAATAATCTATGAATATTCAGACAAACGTATATAGAAACATGGACATACACCTTCATATAGATTTTGTTTGTGAGTGAAATTATTGAAAAAAAATTTTGATATATTTAAAAATCCAAGAACTAAATTAAAGAACAAAAGAAACAAACGAAATCAAAATAGATATCTGCTAATTCAAACAATTAAATAAAACATTTTTTTTTATTTATCCCTAAAGACTTTATCAGAATTTTGTAATAAAATAAATTATTTTCTGGGCATTATATATATATAATGTAAGCTCATGGACTTCACAGTGTGTTGCTACTTAAATGTTCATGTTAATTTAAATAACATAGCCTGAGGAACCACACAATCCATGAAACTATTGTAGTGACACAGAAAAGTAACAGCTGAATGTGATAATTATTGAGTAATATTTCCTCTCATGTGAAACATATGCACACATATTTATATACCTAATAAACTTAATATTTGAAAATAGAGTTAAATATATTGGCATGACAAAAGAGTTGTTCAAGAAAAGACTTTATAACCACATGACCTCCTTTAGTTGTCGGACAAACTGAATATAAATTAACTTTTATGTCTAGACTTTAAACAAGAAGCCTGTAAATTACAATATCAACTGGAAGATGATTGACATGTAAGCCTTACATAGCTGGCAGTGGGGAATGTGTCCTCTGAATTGTTGAGAAGAAGCTAATCCTAAAAGATGACATGGCTGACGGTTTTTTAAATGCTTAAACTGAGACTTTCAACAGATGCATGTACAATAACACATTTCTTTTAAAATACTAGTCACTACCACATTGACCAGTTTAGATAGTTGCAGAATCTGGGATATGGTTTTTCCTGCATTTTTTACGTTTAAAATTTTTTCCCACATTTGTTACATATTGAAGATCTTTCTCTATGGCTCCATAGGTTCCCCAACCTATTCTTTGACAACTGAGTAATTCCATGGCCAATATATTTTACCAAATATATTTTGTGAATATTGTTCTTTCAAGCCTGGATAATGTTGGTAGAAAATTTTTTTTAAAAGAGATTTAATTAAAAATATCATTATCATTAATGTATATTTCATTATTTATTATATCTATATTCTAACTGATTTAATTAAGTAATTTTATATTTTAGGTCGCTTGGCTTTAACGGAAACAACATTTCCAATTTCATCTGAGATATTTCCCTTAACAAACTCTTACATCAGTTGTTTCCCTTCAAGATCATTAAGATTTTTTCCCTCCCAGAAGCATTAAAATTATCTTTTGATCTTTAGATATTCATTTATTTAAAGCTTGACTCGCTACTCTGAGTTGCCTATTTATTGCCCATTCATAAAGGCAATATGCAAAAAATATGAAAATATAGTGGAATGAAATATCAGATACAAATAAATGACTATATAAACAAATATAAATACATCATCATTATCATTATCGTTTAACGTCCATATTCTACGCTAGCATATATGCTACATTTGAGCTCCTTCATTGCTCTGGTGACGCCATTGAGAAGTTGGCAATCTCTAAGATGTTGTGACTGGATTTTTGGAGATCAGCAAAGTATTCTCTCCATCTTGTGAGGATGTACATTTCTGAAGAGGGAGGTAGGTGTAAAAGTCAAACTCACTATCTTCAATTCGGTATTCATGCCAATCCTTACCTATATTCATGAATCTTGGGTAATAACTGAAAGAATATAATCGTATAAACAAGTGGCCAAAATGGGGCTCCTCCGAAGGATCTTTGGAGCAACATTACTCAATAGAAACTGTAACTCAGAGATCAAAAAGTCACTCCAGTTAGACCTGCTACTTCTCCGAACTGAGAGCGATTAGTGCTCTGATACCATGGACATGTGGTTAGAATGTCTCAGGAAAGAATTGCTGGACAGATTTTACAGGCACAACTAACCAGCAGGAGAGCCAGGAGAAGATCCCAGGCAAGAGGACACACCAGATCAATTGGATATGTTTGCTTTAGACAGGACATTCGGTAAGGAGTGTCAGAGGACTCTGCCTCCATGACCCTCCCACAAATAAGTAAGCAAAGAAGAAGATATATATTCTACTTGCCATAGTTAAATGAACTGACAATGAGTTCAAATAATGCTTAGGTATTCAATAGTAGGAAGTAGGTATCCAGCTTCATAAACAAACTTCTCAGACAAACAAACATTTTTCTTTACACAATTTATGATAGAAAACGAATAAAACCTTACATAATGCTATATATATATATTTATATTATATGTACATTATATATATAAATATCTAAACTATAATAAAGTAAGAAGTGTGGGACTACATACGGTTTATCATTTTTTTTATCCCCTTAGTAAAATAAGTTGGATTACTTTGAATAAATAATGAATGAATATTACATAATTTATCTACTAAATTTTGTGGCTGTTCATTAAATATATTTTATTACTTATTTAAAGATTCATTTCTTTAAAATTTTCAAATGTCAACACTTCTGGTTAGTGGTCGTTTAAATAAATATTCATATATTTCTGTCACTAATTTTCTCCTAATGCAGTTTATATATAATATCGTCTTTTTTAATGTATCATGGATTACGTTACAGATTACATAAGACAGTGTAACACAGTCTTCGTTCAATTTCTGTGTATTATATATTGTCAATTATGATTTTATTTGATGTATCATATCTACATGCATATATACTTGTGTATAATATCAATATACACACTACCCATGCTAGCAGAAAACCACCCGAAGGGTGGTTTTTCTGCTAGTATATATATATATATTATATATACATATATTATATATATATTATATTATAGATATTATACTATATATATTATACTATATATATAGGAGGTATTTTCAGATGTGTGGACTTGAAAAACACAATAACGATTGCCTAAACTCAAGAAATGAGCTCTTTTCATGTTGTTCACACGTCTGGAAATACCTCTTGCATAATTACAAAGCTCCAGATTGAATAACTTTAACATTCTAATCAACTCGAACATTTTATTCCGGACATTAGCAGTTATCTCCCTTACGCCGTAGGATTCCAACGCCTAGGAGAAGTGATCTTTTCTGCACTTGCGTATTCATACAGTTGTTTTCCTTTTCCAAACAACTCACTCAGACTGAACTGAAGATGCACATAAGGTGAAACATTTGTTCTCGGTATGGTAAACTAACTGTTGTGGAACTACTTCTGTCTGTGTGTGTGGGTGATGTGTGCATGTGTAAACATCATGTGATTAAAAGCCGGCATCAGAATTTGAAAATTGAATTGAATTAGCAACTTCACTATATTTGTGACTTCAAAAAAATAGTCTAATAACAACAGACCATATAATCTCCTAGAACGAAAAATAATGAGCGCACACATACATATATATGCAGATATACATCATATACATACTTACAGTAACATATACATGTATGGATGTATATGTTTATGCATTATGGAAACTAGACAATAGATCTAAGATATACATACAGTTCTTATGTTGTTGTGGTGACAATAATCAGTCCACAATAAGACAAAACAAAACTCTTGCTTACAAATGATATTCCGTATGTGTGTGTATAAGATATATATATATAGGAAAAAGTATGACCTCGATGGCTATTTCTGGACTAAAGTAAGAGTTTTTTTAGTCTGGTAAATAAATAGCCGAACTTTTCAAGGGGTACTTCCTTATATGGGAAGATTGTAGTTGTCAAGAGGATTGGACTAAAAAAAATCTTACTTTAGTCCAGAAATAGCCGTCGAAACGGCTTGAGCTCTGCCGTCGGGGTCATACTTTTTCCTATTTCCCACTCTACTACCCTAAGTATTGAGTACTCTGGTGCGTTATGGTCCATCTAGTTCCTTACCACAACTCCTTCGTTATATATATATATATATATATATACACACACACACACACACACACATGAATATAAATGTGTGTGTGTAAGTACATGTATATTTATTATGTGTGTGTGTAAGTACATGTATATTTATATGTGTGTGTGTAAGTACATGTATATTTATATGTGTGTGTGTAAGTACATGTATATTTATATGTATATATCCTAGACCACCCGTGACCTGTTGGATCATGTTCACCTAGAAATAATTTTTAAATAATTAAAATATACACAGACATGTATATAATGTGAAATGAAACTGGAAGGCCTATATATATGTATATATGTGTATGTACATATATAAATGTGTATGTGTATACATATACATATAGATATATGTATGTATGTGTGTATATATATATATATGTAGGTGTCTGTGATCTATATACACTGGCCATACACACACACACACACACATATATATATATATTAACAATATTAATAAATGGAAAATATCTTTATAATACCATATTTATTTTATTATATGTATTTCAAGGACACAACATTTTAGTGTGCTTTCATCAGATAAAATATAATATTTGGTGTGAAGATATTGACATACTATAGACTTAATAGTATAAGCTCGCTAACGGTAGTGAGGTAAACATTCAAAAACACAAGGGATATAAGTTAACAAGTTTGAAAATGAATTAATAAATATAATACAGGGTATGAAATTAAAAAAAAAACCTACAGAGGCCAGGAATACCTTAAAGGCCTCAAATGTAAAATTGATAATATAAGGGAAATAACTAAAATCCTTGTTAAATCCGACAAAACAAACAGCTTATACGGAATTGAAAAAGAAGAGTACAACAATTTAATACTTAAAGAACTTAGAAAAAATTATAAAAAAACCTATAAATAACGAAGCTTTTAAAATTATCACTAAATTAGGAATTGAGCGTAGGACTGAACTCTTCATACCAAGACAACCGAAAATAAACATGACAGATCATAAAAGAAATTTTGAAGCTGACCTACCAATCAGGCTTTTAGCACCTTCTAAATCTGATCTAGGAATTATTAGTAAAATTATACTGGACAAAATTATACCAATACTCAAAGAAAAATCACATCTCAAGCTCTGGAATGGTACAAATGAAGTAATAGGCTGGTTTGTAAATATTAAATATAAAGATAATACAAAATTCATACAAATGGATATAGCTAATTATTATTCTTCAATAACTCCTAATTTACTTAACAAAGCACTAATATCATCATCATCGTCATCATCTTCGTTTAACATCCACCTTCCATGCTAGCATGGGTTAGACGCATCCAAACATACTGATTTATCAAGTGATGAAATAAACATCATATTAACAGCAAGAAAAACCCTTATAGAGTTTAACAGCGATTTAAGAGTTTAAGAGCTGATAGACCGAAGAATTTTGATATTAGTATGGGTTCTTCGGACTCAGCTCAGGTTACAGACCTCGTTGGCATCTTCATTCTTAACTCGTTATATAGGAAATTGCCGGAGGTTTGTACCGTGACGATACATTATTCATAGTAGATAATCATAACAATAGTGAACTTAACAGAAAAAAGAAAATTATTATAGACCTCTTTAATAATTATGACCTTAAATTAGAAATAGAAAACAATAATAAAATTGTTAATTTCTTAGATGTTACACTAAACCTTAACTCAGGCCTATATTACCCATTCCATAAGATTAATGAAAACCTAAACTATGTTAGCTTCTACTCAAACCACCCTAGAAACGTTAAGAAAGCTATAGTCAATAGTGTCCAACAAAGAATATCATGACTCTCAGCTAATAAAAATATATTTGATAACAAAGCTGAATACTATAACGACGCTTTACACAGAGCCGGATACTAATGAAATTAATTACATAAATAGGAATAATAAAAACCCACCTGTATATTATAAAAATAACGAAAATAAACCACCTAACGAAAATAATAAACCATATAAGAAAGCCAGAACCCGTTCTATAATTTGGTATTCACTCCCAATATCTTTAGGAATTAAGACAGCTTTAGCACACCAATTCTTTAGAGCTCTAGATAAATGTTTTCCTAAGTCCCACAAATACCACACAAATACTATGAATCTAGCCCAGAATATGGCAAATATTAATAATAGAAATCTAAAAATAAACCAAAATAGCAATAATAATATAATTAATAACATTAGCTATAATAACAATAATGTATACCTTAATAATGATACCGCATCTTCAAATAACAATATAAGAAAATGAAATTGCAGGAATAATATCTCTTGCCCGCTAGAGAATAATTGCTTAGATGGTAATTTAGTATTTAAATGCACAATTAAAACTAAAGATAAACTGTATAATTATATAGGGGCCACTTCATCAAAATTTAAAGAGCACTGGTATAATCACAAACATACTTTTAAACGCTCTGATAAGAAATTCTCAACTTCACTGTCACAACTAATTTGGTCTTTAAAAGACAATAACACTAAGTATTCAATCTCTTGGAATAAAATCAGAAACGCTCCCGTATACCAAAATTCTTCAATTTCCAAAATTTGTCATCTTTGTACAGAAGAAACCTTTCATATAATTACTAATCCTAGTAATATAATTAACAAAAAGAAAGAGATATTTAATTCTTGTTTGCATAAATTTTCCAAGACCTTTCATAATCTCTATAAATGTTCTTTAACCACTTAACCATTTAGATCATGCTCTGAAAATCTTATCTAAGTTGTTTATTTACAATATAAATAATATAATAATAATTATAGAACCTAATAGATCAAAGCATATCTTATTCAATGTTTATCGAAAACATACCTTGAAAGCAATACTTGTAACCTTATATAATTTAGAGTTATTCCCCATAGTTTGTTTACATATTAAACAAATAAATTTATATATTTACTCACATAATTATTATAATTAACCATATACATTTGTAGATTATAATTTACTAAACTACATTACAATTTTTTTATATAACCAATATAATTAGATTCACATTCTTAAAATATATGTTAAAACATATATATCTATAGTTACATGTTTCTCCTACGCTCATGTATATATCTATGTATATATATATATGTGTGCGTGTGTGTATATATATATATATATGCATAACTCTACACTAATATTTCACCCTCTAACGACAGCCACACAACCAATATAAACATGCTATTTTTCAAAATTTTCTAGCGTCTACAATAACTGTTCTTTTCTGTTTTAATGTATCCTTGTTAACCCCTGTGTTTTTTAATGTTTACCTCACTGCCGTTAGTGAGCTTATACTATTAAGTCTATGTTAAGATATGTCAATATCTTCACACCAAATATATTTTATCTGATGAAAGCACACTAAAATGTTGTGTCCTTGAAATACATATAATAAAATAAATATGGTATTATAAAGATATTTTCCATTTATTAATACTGTTAATATTAATAATACTCCAGATAAAACTGTAGAGTGCTTCAGATCTATTATAAAATTAACTTTTTGAATGATAATCAACAAACCATATAACTCATTGTTTATATGTATATACACATAACATCACCACCAGCTCTCTCTTCCATTCTCCTCTCTATGTCTCTCTCTCACAACCACTCTCTTTCTCTCTCTCTGTTTATGAAGGTACCCAGAAAACCCCATAACTCGGGAACCCGTGGTCCTATTTATGCAAAACTTGTTTTATTCCATTTGTATTCCCATTTCTGGGGTGACTTTCTTTCTAAGTATTTTCCCATTATGCGCCCTTTTGGCTGTATTACATTACAGACAAGAAAGCAAGCAATCACAGAGTTTTAGTATTAGACCACTAGTGGCCTGTTGGGACACGTTCACTTCAAAATATTTTTTTAAAATCATGTTCACTTAAAAATGATTTTTAAATAATTAAAATATACAGACATGTATATGATGTGAAATGAAACTGGAAGGCCCATATATATATATATATATATATATATATATATATATATATATATATATGTGTGTGTATGTGTATATATATATGTGGGTGTCTGTGATCTATATACACTGGTCATAGATACACACACACACACACAGACATATATATACACAACACCACCACCAGGTCTTTCTCTCTTCCATTCTCCTTCTCTGTCTCCTTTCCCTCTCTCTTTCAATCTACTCTCTCACAACCACTATCTCTCTCTCTATCCTCCTCTCTTTCTATTTATGAAGGTACCTAGAAAACCCCATATCTCGGGAACCCATTCTCCGATTTACTCGAAACTTTTTTTATTCCATTTATTCCCACTTCCTTTCAAAGTATTTTCCCATCATGCAGTAATATATAGATAGATATATGTTTATGTGTATTGTCTCATATATACATTTGTTTGTGTGAACATGTATAACCTGAATTTTTGCTATATGTCTATAGCCGTTGTAATGCATATATGAAAACTGATAATAATAATAAAAATAATAATAATTGTTTTTGATTTAGGCACAAGGCCAACAACTTTTTCGGGGAGGGGAAAGTCAATTAAATTGACCCCAGTGTATTACTGGTACTTTATTTTATTGACCCTGTAAAGATGAAAGGCAAAGCTAACCTCGGTGGGAAGTTAACTTTGTCTTACGTCCTTACAGGGTCGATAAAATAAAGTACCAGTCATGCACTGGGGGTAATTGCTGGCCTTGTGCCAAAAGTAGAAATAATTACTTTTGCCACAAGGCCAGCAATTTTGGGGGAGGGGAAGTCGATTAAATCGACCCCAGTGCGTGTTACTGGTACTTTATTTAATCGACCCCGTAAGGATGAAAGGCAAAGTTAACCTCGGCGGGATTCAAACTCAGATCATAAAGGGCCGTAACTCTATGCTGAAAAACATGGCGTCCGACCCTCTACCGATACTGCCAATCCACATAATAATAATTGTCTCTACTTTTGGCACAAGGCCAGCAATTACCCAGTGTATTACTGGTAATAATAACAATCAGGTGAATAAAAAAAAATTTGTAAAAGTAATTAGAAAACATTAAAAAAAGAAACATTTTCAAATATGTTTAATGAAACATAACAAATGAAACAAGAGAGAGAAACATATATTGTAAAGATGGGTCGTTATTAATTTGTGTTCGTTCCTTAATTGTCTTACTTACAAAACAATCCGTGGTTTGTTTACAAGAAAAAGTCTTGTGAAGCTATTAAGAGTTCTTTTGTACACACGAATGCCTCAGGTGAAATGATCGTGCCATGATTAGGTGGATCTGTGGCGCCAAATTGAAGGATGGGACCCTTGCGACCATACTCCACCAGAAGCTGGGTGTGGATAAATCACTGCTGTCCTTCGCACACATCTTTGTTGGTATGGACATGTACAGAGAGCCAAGTCATGCATCAACTCCATCACTCACTTGGTAATCCTTGGCACTAGAGATCGCGGCGGACCAAGGAAGACATGGTTGGAGTGCGTGAAGAGTGATTTGTATAAATGGAACTTGGCCGATGTCAATACTATGGACAGAAATTTATGGAGAGCGGCTGTGAGACATTGCCTGGTGTTGTCTACCTCGAAGTCCGGGACAACCGCAGCACACTGATGACCAAAACTGGATATGGATATGGAACAAATACTGCATTTTGTCCAACACTCTAATGATTCTGCCAATCCACTGCCCCACAACAATGATACTAATAATAATAATAATGATACTAATCAAACACAAGTTAGTGAAATGGAATATTAATTCCACTCCACTATTGCACACCTGTTCAGCCTAAGTCTATTTGTCTGAGAAGCATAATAAAGTAATTGTTAACACATATAGCCAATATGAAGGGGTTGGTATGATTTAGTAAATTCCAGATTTAATTAAATAATTCTTTTATTTCCAAGAATATGAAATAGTAATATTTAATATTGTTACACTTCAGGAGGGTCATAGCCTTTTTATTGTTACACTTCAGGAGGGTCATACTGCTCAAACTCACATGCATTGGTGTATTCATTTAAGAAATTGTTTTTAAATTATTTGATTTGTTAAAATCTTTTGTCATACAGTTGTAGCCTTTCCAATGACCGATCCTTTATCAGTTTTGGCAAAGGAACATACAGTCATTTTATTAACAAAACTACTTGTTAAATTAACATGTACATGGCTGAGTAATTCACAGAATATAATACCCTTAACTTAGTTCTCAGACAGAATTAGTATGATTACAGTGTGTGACAAAGCAAGACCTTTGAATTAAAGGTACAATCTATCTAATGGACTTCAACACAGTTTACATGTAACCAATTTCATTTACAATGAATGATTTGACCTAAGGCTATTGTAAATGACACTTGTCCAAGACACCATACAGTGGGACTGAACCCAGGACTTCCTGATTGCAAAGTTAATTTCTTAATAACTCAGCCATGTCTGCATCTAGATATAATTAAATTAACTGATTCTCATATCAAGAATATAAATTAGTAATATTACTGTATTTTAGGAAGGTTATTCTACCAAAACCCACAAGCACTGGCTGTTGTTCATTAAAAAATTGATTTTTTTACCATTATTTGAATTGTCAAAGTCTTTTGCCACACAATTATAGCCTTTTCAATGAGTTCTCAATGAATGTCTTTTTTAGGGTATTTTGTATTTACTATATATATTATTGGTGGTGAGTGTATGTATGAGTATGTTTATTGTCATGTGAGTGTGTGAGTGTGTGGCTAACAATAATTTCTAATATAGGTTTACAAGGACAAAAATTTGGAGAGGAGTGGTTAGAAAATTACACTAAACCTCAGTACTTGACTGGTACTTTGTTTTATTGACCCTGGAAGAGTGAAAGGTAAAGGTAACCACACTAGGATTTGAACACAGACCATAAAGAACTATAACTATATAAATATACTGCATGTCCTCACCATCATCATTTTACGCCCGCTTTTCCCTGCTTGCAAGGCTTGGACGGGTCCTATTCAGCACAACATCTTTCCACTTGTCACGGTCCTTCGTCATCTCCTCTGTGAGCTTCAGTGATCTGAGGTCAGCTCTCACCACCTACGCCCATGTTTTTCGTGGTCTTCCTCTACTACATCTTCCTTCCACCGGGATTTCTTGGCACTTCTTCACCCAGCAGTCATCCTCCATGCACATCACATGTCCATACCACCTCAGTCTTCTCTCCTGCACACTACAACTTATCCCTCTTATACACAGTTTCTCTCTCAACACATTCATGCTTGGTCGTTCACACACATTGACATTGCACATCCAACGGAGTATGCTTGCCTCATTTCTCTCCAGCCGTTGCATATCCTCTGCAGTTGCTGCCCATGTCTCATTACAATGCAGCATCGCGCATCTTACACAGGCATCATATAACCGCAGGGAGAAACCCTTCATTGCCAACAGAGCAAGCAGCTCCCTAAACTTCTTCCAACCCATCTTTATTCTAGATACTATGGCCTCGGAACACCCTGTTGTTAATATTCGAATGATTTTGCCAGTTTAAATAATAATAATAATTGCTTCAAACAAAGCTAGAAATGTTTTCAGAAATAATTAATCAATTATATCAACCCCAGTCCTTCAGTTGTACTTAATTTTCTGGGCACCAGAAGGACGAAAGACAAAGTTGACCTCAGCAGGATTTGAACTCAGAATATAAAGGGCCATAATTAAATACTGCAAGAATTTTTTCCAATATTCCAATATTCTAATTATTCTCCCAAATCTCCTCCAAAACAATAAATAGTTCAGGGTTGGTGGGGTGCCTGAGTCAACCCTGGGTGGTTACCCCCCCCCCCCCTCCCTATTGGGGAATTTTCATTGTTGTATTTTTCTTTATTGTTATTGTTTTCTTATCTTTTACTCAATTTTTGTGTAAAACCCCTACTGTCCCCTATATGTCGGTCCTTGTGGCCAATAAATGAAACCATCTATCTATATACTACTAAAACTCTGTGATTGCTTGATTGTTTGCTTGCTTCTCTGTAATGTAATACAGCCAAAAGGGCGCATAATGGGAAAATACTTTCAAAGGAAGTTGACCCTGAAATGGGGATACAAATGGAATAAAACAAGTTTCACATAAATCGGACCACGGGTTCCCGAGTTATGGGGTTTTCTGGGTACCTTCATAAACAGAGAGAGAGAGAAAGAGATAGTGGTTGTGAGAGAGTAGATTGAAAGAGAGCTGGTGGTGGTGCCGTATATATATATATATGTGTGTGTGTCTATGACCAGTGTATATAGATCACAGACACCCACATATATACACACACACACATGTATGCATACAAACACACACATTTATATATATATATATATACATACATATATACACACACATATACATATAGGCCTTCCAGTTTCATTTCACATTATATACATGTCTGTGTATATTTTAATTATATAAAAATTATTTTAAGTGAAAATAATTTTTTAAATATAATTTGAAGGGAACGTGACCCGAAGGGTCACATGTGGTCTAGTTATTAATAATAATAATCTCATTAATTGCAAAAATAATATTTCTCTTTCTGATAAAAAAAATTCAGTCTCCGAATCTAAGGTTTTATTTATTCATTTATTAATTTATTTTCCTTTCCTTCAACCAGCACATTCCAAGCTACAATAAGTAGCAAGACTTGCAAACAGGAAGCTTCTTTTCAAAAAGCTGTTTCCTCTGCTATCTACCTAGTATCATGTGTTTCACTAGACCACCTGTGACCTGTTGGGTCACATTCACTTCAAATATTTAAAAAAAATCATGTTCACTTAAAAATAATTAAAATATACAGACATGTATATAATATGAAATGAAACTGGAAGGCCTATATATGTGTGTTTGTATGTATATGTGTGTGTGTGTGTGTATATATATGTGGTTGTCTGTGATCTATATGCACTGGTCATAGATACACACACACACATATATATATGCACACAACAACACCAGCTCTCTTCCATTGTCCTTCTCTGTCTCTCTCACAACCACTCTCTTTCTCTCTCTGTTTCTCTGTTTATGAAGGTACCCAGAAAACCCCATAACTCGGGAACCCGTGGTCCTATTTATGCAAAACTTGTTTTATTCCATTTGTATTCCCATTTCTGGGGTGACTTTCTTTCTAAGTATTTTCCCATTATGCGCCCTTTTGGCTGTATTACATTACAGACAAGAAAGCAAGCAATCACAGACTTTTAGTAGTATATAGATTGCCACCACCACCACAACCACATCCACTGCTAAAAGCAATAGAAGCTTGCAGCTGAAGATCAACATGAAACATGAGCTGCTGAGTTAAAATAGATTACAAAAGAAGATACAGATTGTATTTACTGCCAACTAAAATAAAAATGTTGCTATGGAGCCTCTTTCTATCTGAACATGATTTAGTAACCAAATAAAAACATGAAAGATAGGCTTCTCTGCTGAATTCTGTAATTCTACCTGAGATTTGTCATAGCTAAGTGTTACTCCAAGTATTCACCTAGAAAAATAGTACCATAATATAATAAAGGGAGGAGTACGGGATTGTGTCCGTTTTATTTTTTTTTATCCCGTTAGTAAAATAAGTTAGATTACTTTGAATAAATAATGAATGAATGTTACATAATTTTTGTACTAAATTTCGTAGCTGTTCATTAAACATAAATATTCTTATATATAATGATTGCTTATTTTAAGATTCACTTCTTTTAAAATCTTCAAATGTCAACACTTCCGGTTAGCATCCGTTATATCATAACACTCACGAAGGGCGGTTTTCTGCTAGTAACTATAAATAATGGCATAAGGCCAACAATTACCCCAGTCCATTACTGGTACTTTATTTTATAGACCCCTGTAAGGTTGAAAGGCAAAGCTAATCTCGGCAGGATTTTAACTCAGAAATCCCTTTTAGGGATGGAAGAAAGTGTCCAGCAACTATTGTCACCCACATTTCACATTCCAGATATGTTGTTGTTGTTCAGCCCAAATTATCCCTGATAGGGGAGACCTATTATCAAATAGCTGAGGTACCCGGCTTTGCCCAGGAGAACAGTTAACAGAGAGACAGATAAAAGAGAAAACAACTGTATTGGATGTGTTGTCTGGTATGAGGTGAGACCGTAATGGGTGTACATCTGTGAGAGAGAGACATAAAAAAACAATCATAAAACTTCCTTATATATATTTTTATATATAATATCGTCTTTTTTAAATGTATCATGAATTACTTTACTGATTACAGAAGACAGTGTAACACAGTCTCTCTTCAATTTCTGTGTATATTCTCAATTACGATTTTATTTGACGTATCATATCTACATGCATGTATATTTGCATATAATATCAATATGCACACTACACATGCTAGCAGAAAAACCACCTGAAGGGTGGTTTTTCTGCTAGTAACAATAATATATTTTCTAGCTGATATCTACAGCAGGAATACTGCTATTATGTTATATTTTCCAGGATATTTTTTTAATTTATTATTCCTCTAAAGAAAAGTATTTTCAAAATAGGATTAAACAATAAAATTGTCATCAGTTTAGTACCAGCTAGCTCCCTCTTTTTGTTTTACGAGAAGGTAGGTCCCCATTTCTCCTTTGCCTTTAATCAATATTGTACCTCGATATTCAAAGTCAAACATTTCCGATAATATTTCAATGTTCGATGATGGAACTTGAATCCTTCTTGCAGCTCCATTGGAGTACATTCTGCTTGATACATTAACAGTATCTCCCCAAATATCAAATAGCAGTTTAGTTGTTCCAATAACCCCAGCGGTAACTTCGCCAAAGTTGTACCCAATGTTTAGAATAAATTCAAAGTTTATCATACTTTTATTGAAGTTTTCAATAACTTTATGCATCTCCATAGCAAATAGCATTAGGTTGAATAGGTGTGCATATTTATGTTTATTTTGTTGGCACTTCGTTTCATCTAAGCCAGAAGCTGCCATGAATGTACTAGTAATAGTTTTGATTTTCTCTACATCTTTGAAGCGTGGATCATCGAGGAGATCTTCATAGTCTCCAACTAATTCGTTTAAAACTCTCAGCATTTCCCTCCCGCCCTGATAAGATTCCTCATACAGCTCATTAAAGTTTACAAGACCAGCAAAAATTACACCAATATACTGATGGTTTTTAGAATAGCGACCATTTATCAGTTTCGAAGATATGTGTTCTGGAATGATATTGTGTAATAACCATTCTAACTGGTCTTTATTTTCTTTTATATCTTTCTGAAAAGAGATGGCCTCAGCATCGCAATGATAGCAAATTCGGTAGCTAACTTCACATTCTCTATTTAAAAATAATATAAGTAGAAGATGCAGCATTAAATCCAAGTCTATGATGAAGAGGAAACGATCCGACCTGCTGAAGATTGCATTAGGGAGTGGCATTTGTGTAGTAACAATATCTGATGCGTTATCATACAACAGGTCAGATTCTATGTCATCACTTGGTGTACAGGCAGTCAGAGTGTGGATTAAAAGGAAGATAAAGAATGAGATTATAGCCATGATTGACCTCATCATTGAATTTACTGTTGTAAAAGTTGTGAAATTAAAAAGTGCGATCATAAAAGTAATACAGAAACATTTCTCCTGCCACATGCGATCTACAAATCCTGGGCAATAAAAGTTTGAGAATACAGCAAGAACTGGGATGAATGCTAAAAAGGTACCTTCAATGCTTCGCACAACCCAACGTTCAGAGAAGTTTTGCAAAAACTTGTACTTCTTGCGGAATAAAATTTTAAAAATAAAGAATATTTCAATCATAAGAAAAACAGGGAAAAGTACAAGCCAGGCCGTAGTTCGCTGAAACATGACAAAAGAAGCAATTGAAATAATAAAGAATAAGATAAAAGATATTACAACTTCTACTTTGACATGCAATTTCTCTGGCATTTCGACAACGTTGTATATGTTCAGCTCTTTTTCAATTACTTTGTTGTCAAACGTAAGTAAGCAGGGATGAATTGGAGGCATTTGCAATTTTCTCTTGATCGTTTCAAGGTTTGTTTCAATCTCTTCAGCAGTTACACCGTCTGTAGAAGAGAAATACATCTTGTTAATGAGTAAAATATACATATATAAGACAGATTGTATGATGCTTATATAGGAACAGCAATGTTACATGGCAGTGAGACATGGGCATTGTGTGCAGAGGACCTGCACAGACTGGAAATGATTGAAGCATATATGCTCCGTTGGATGTGTAATACGTGAATGGCAAAACATAAATGAACTAAGTGAGAAATTAGGAATAAGAGGGATCAGATGCTGTTTACTTGAGAGAAGACTACATTGGTATGGTCAAGTGATGCGCATGAAAGACAACAGCTGCATAAAAAAGTGCAGGGCGATCAAAATTGATGGTTGTTATGAAGGTAGACCCAGAAAAACCTGGGACGATATGATAAATTCTGACCTTAGACAATGCCACTGGACCGAGATCTTTGGCGCTACGCAGTAATACAGAAGACCCACCTTGCCTATGTACAAAGCAAAACCTAGTCAGTAGGCACCTCTTAACCAAATATACACCCCAATCCACTACCCCTACCCTATCCTCCAACTCCCACCAACACCACCCTCTCTCTGTAAAGTTGGTACCACAACATCCAGTCCAAATAAATGAGATCGAGATCATGTAGGTGTCACAACAAAAAACACAGTCCACGCTGTAATGTGGCCGTGTAGGTAACACGGTAAAACGTTCCCAGTTCCACACTGTAATTGTGGTTGGTGTTAGGAAGGGCATCCAGCCGTAGAAAACCTGCCAGATAGTCCTATATGAGCGAGACACGGTCACCCGACTAACATTGCCTCAAATTGGGACAACTCCCGTCCCGTCTAACCCATGCTAGCGTGGAAGATGGAGGTTAAACGATGATGGTGATGATGATGATGTCAGGATGATCTGGTATAACCGATAATTTTCAGATTAGCTATATTTGCACTCATTGACCCGTCTAATCCATGCTAGCATGGAAGAACGGACATAAAACGGTGATGATGATGATGATGAAGCAGTGTAAATAATCACATTGAACCAAGAAAACAATCTTATCTATGTGTCAACCCTCAATAATAATAGGACGGTTATATGATGCCTGTGTGAGATGTGCGAAGCTGCATGGTAGTGAGACATGGGCAGCAACTGCAGAGTATATGCGACGGCTGGAGAGAAATGAAGCAAGTATGCTCCGTTGGATGTCAATGTGCGTGAACGACCAAGCATAGACAAGTTGAGAAAGAAACTGTGTATAAGAGGGATAAGTTGTGGTGTGCAGGAGAGAAGACTGAGATGGTATGGACATGTGAGGTGTTAAGAGAGACACTGGGTATAAGAGGAATAAGTTGTAGTGTGTGGGACAGAAGACTGAGATGGTATGGACATGTGATGAGTTGAGAGAGAAACTGTGTATAAGAGGGATAGGTTATGGTGTACAGGAGAGAAGACTGAGATGATATGGACATGTGATGTGTTGAGAGAGACACTGGGTATAAGAGGGATAAGTTGTAGTGTGTGGGACAGAAGACTGAGATGGTATGGACATGTGATTAGTTGAGAGAGAAACTGTGTATAAGAGGGATAAGTTGTGGTGTGTGGGAGAGAAGACTTAGATGGTATGGACATGTGATGCACATGGAAGATGACTGCTGGGTAAAGAAGGGCAAAGAAATCCCAGTTGAAGGAAGACGCAGTAGAGGAAGACCACGAAAAACGTGGGCGGTCGTGGTGAGAGCAGACCTCAGATCACTGTAGCTCACCGAGGAGATGACAAAGGACCGTGACAAGTGGAGAGATGCTGTGCTGAATAGGACCCGTCCCACCTTTGCAAGCAGGGAGAAGCGGACATAAAATGATGATGATGATGAAAACAGCAGACAGAAAATCAATAATTTCTTATTTTGCCTAGTTTTGTTTTGTAAAATATTCTAATTTACACCCCACCTCTCAAAGTCACAGGACTGTAACCTCTGGACCGTAACACAGGACCATAACCTCTGGCTTCACGCAGTAATACAGAAGACCCGAGTTCCCATGGGTACAAGCCGAAGCTGAAGCATATAGACAATATGCCCCCACTCCCTCCCACTGCAAAGTGGTCGTGGGGGTGTCACAACAAAAAGTACCCAGCCCACACTGTAAAGTGGACGTGTAGGCGCCACGGAAAAAAAGCACCTAGCACTCACTGTAAATGAGGTTGGTGTTAGGAAGGGCATCCATGGAGGCACATGGCTTAGTGGTTAGAGCATTGGCCTTGCAATCGAAAGGTTGTGAGTTCAATTCTCAAACCGAAACTGGGTGATGAGTTGTTTCCTTGAGCAAGACACTTTATTTCACATTGCTCCAGTTTACTCAGCTGTAGAAATGAGATGATAGGGACTGGGGTCCCTATCATTCCACTGAAAAGTGGTCGTGGACGTGCCACGGCAAAAAAGCACCCAGCACTCACTGTAAATGAGGTTGGTGTTAGGAAGGGCATCCAGCTGTTGAAATGAAGCCAGAATCAGTTCACATATGAGCAAGACAAGGTCAGCCAACCGGGCACTGCCTACAACAGGACAACCTGTCTAACCCATGCTAGCGTGGAAGAAAGCACATAAAAAGGTGATGATAATTATGATGATGTTGTGATGATCTAGTAACTTACTGCCACCCACAAGGAAGCAGGGACAGAGAAAAATGGAAGGAAAGTTGAATACGAAAATATTATTTGCTCAGTATGTAGGAAAGGTCATCATCACCATTTTACATCCATTCTTCCACACTAGCATGGGTTAGACAGGTTGTCTTGTTGTGGGCAATGTCCAGTCGGCTGACCTTGTCTTGCTCATACAGGAACTGATTCTGGCTTGATTTCTACAGGTGGATGCCCTTCCTAACACCAACCTCATTTACAGTGAGTGCTGGGTGCTTTTTGCCGTGGCACCTCCACGACCACTTTGCAGTGGAATGATATGGACCCCAGTCCCTACCATCTCATTTCTACAGCCGAGTAAACTGGAGCAATGTGAAATAAAGTGTCTTGCTCAAGGAAACAACACATCACCCGGTCTGAGAATTGAACTCACAACCCTTCGATTGCAAGGCCAATGCTTTAACCACTGAGCCATGTGCCTCCATGGATGCTTTCCTAACACCAACCTCATTTACAGTGAGTGCTGGGTGCTTTTTTACTGTGGTGCCTACACGTCCACTTTACAGTGTGGACTGGCTGCTTTTTTGTTGTGACACCCACGTGACCACTTTAATAGGGTGTACTGAGTACTTTTTGTTGTGACACCTCCACGACCACTTTGTAGTGAGAGGGGATGGGGGATTATTATCTATATGCTTCAGCTCCGGCTTGTACCTGTGGAGGCTCGGGTCTTCTGTATTACTGCGTGAAGCCAGAAGTCCTGTGTCATCGCCTTTGAGGGGTGCAATTGGGTAAGGTCGGCTTTTATCACCTCATCCCAGGTCTTCTTGCGTCTCCCCACTCAGAGGCTTCCATCAACTTCTAGTGCTCTGCATATTTTTATGCAGCTGTCATCCTTCATACGCATCGCATGTCCATACCAACACAACCGCCTCTCCTGCACACAGCATTTGATTCCTCTGATGCTCAGGTGTGGGTAGAAATTCCATCCTTTGCTCCAAATGCAAACTATGGGTGCACAAGAGATATAGTGGGATCTCAGGAAGTTTAGCTAAGAATATAGGCTTTACATCGGGACAATAAGCAACAAACTACCACAGGGAACCAGCAATAACAAACTGTAGGAGGGCTCTGTAGAAACAGTAGACAGCTTCTGCTACCAGGGTCACTGTATTAACAGCGCAGGTAGGTGTAGAAAGGTGTGGGTAGAAATTCTATCCTCTGCCCAAAGTACAAACTGTAGGTATACATGAAATGTAATGCGATCTCAGGAAGCTTAGTTAAGAATGTAGGCTTCACATGTAGCAGTTGTAAGCAACAAATGACCACAGGAAAAAAGCACTACCAAATTCTGAGAGGACTCTGTAGAAACAGTAGACAGCTTCTGCTATCTAGGAGACAGAATTAGCAGCAGAGGTGGATGTTCTGAAAGTACAGTAACTAGGGTAAGAACGGGATAGAAGAAGTTCAGGGAGCTACTGCCACTACTGGCTACAAAAGGCTTCTCCCTCAAAATGAAAGGCAGATTGTATGATGCGTGTATACAAACAGCAGTGTTACATGGTGGTGAGAGCTGGGCGCTGTCTGTAGAAGACTTGCGTAGATTAGAACGAAATGAAGCCTTTAAGCTCCGATGGATGTGTAATAGTAATATACGCGAACAGCAAAGTATAAATGAATTAAGAGAGAGACTGAGCATAAGAGGAATTAAATGTGTGCAAGAGAGGAGGTTGCGTTGATATGGACATGTGATGCGTATGAAGGATGACAGCTGCATAAAAAGGTGCAGAGCAGAAGCCTTGGAGTGGGGAAACCCAAGAAGAACCGGGATGAGGTTGCCCAATTGCACCTCTCATAGGCAATGTCACAGGACCTCTGGCGTCACGCAGTAATACAAAAGACCCCAGTTTCAACCGGTACAAGCCGAAGCTGAAGCATATAGACAATATGCCCCCATGAAACTCCCACTGTAGTGGTTGTATAGGTGTCATAAACAAAAAAAAACACCCAGCCCACACTGTAAATTGGTCATGTAGGTGTTACAACAAAATGCGCCTAGTCCATACTGTAAAGTGGGGTTGTGTCGGTGTCACGACAAAAAGTACCCAGTCCACACTGTAACGTGGTCATGTAGGTGTCACAACAAAAGGTACCCAGTACACACTGTAAAGTAGTCATATAGGTGTCATGACAAGAAGTACCCAATCCACACTGTAAAGTGGTCATGTAGGTGTCACAACAAAAGGTACCCAGTACACACTGTAAAGTAGTCATGTAGGTGTCATGACAAGAAGTACCCAATCCACACTGTAAAGTGGTCATGTAGGTGTCATAACAAAAGGTACCCAGTACACACTGTAAAGTAGTCATGTAGGTGTCATGACAAGAAGTACCCAATCCACACTGTAAAGTGGTCATGTAGGTGTCATAACAAAAGGTACCCAGTACACACTGTAAAGTAGTCATATAGGTGTCATGACAAGAAGTACCCAGTTCACACTGTAAAGTGGTCATGTAGGTGTCACAACAAAAAGTACCCAGTACACACTGTAAAGTAGTCATGTAGGTGTCATGACAAGAAGTACCCAATCCACACTGTAAAGTGGTCATGTAGGTGTCACAACAAAAGGTACCCAGTACACACTGTAAAGTAGTCATGTAGGTGTCATGACAAGAAGTACCCAGTCCACACTGTAAAGTGGTCATGTAGGTGTCACAACAAAAAGTACCCAGTACACACTGTAAAGTAGTCATGTAGGTGTCATGACAAGAAGTACCCAGTCCACACTGTAAAGTGGTCATGTAGGTGTCACAACAAAAAGTACCCAGTACACACTGTACAGTAGTCATGTAGGTGTCATGACAAGAAGTACCCAATCCACACTGTAAAGTGGTCATGTAGGTGTCACAACAAAAGGTACCCAGTACACACTGTAAAGTAGTCATGTAGGTGTCATGACAAGAAGTACCCAGTCCACACTGTAAAGTGGTCATGTAGGTGTCACAACAAAAAGTACCCAGTACACACTGTAAAGTAGTCATGTAGGTGTCATGACAAGAAGTACCCAGTCCACACTGTAAAGTGGTCATGTAGGTGTCACAACAAAAAGTACCCAGTCCACACTGTAAAGTGGTCATGTAGGTGTCACAACAAAAAGTACCCAGTCCACACTGTAAAGTGGTCATGTAGGTGTCACAACAAAAAGTACCCAGTACACACTGTAAAGTGGTCATGTAGGTGTCATGACAAGAAGTACCCAGTCCACACTGTAAAGTGGTCATGTAGGTGTCACAACAAAAAGTACCTAGTACACACTGTAAACTGGTGATGTAGGTGACACCATAAAAAGGCTCCCAGTCCACACCGTCAATGTGGTTGGTGTAAGGAAAGGCATCCAGCCGTAGAAAACCTGCCAGATACAGTCCTATACGACCAAGACACGGTCACCCGACCAATCTTGCCTCAAATGGGACAATCCCCATCTAAACCCATGCTAGCAAGGAAGATAGATGTTAAGCGATGATGATGATGATGATGACAAAAAAGTAAATACTCAATTATTGTTTAACATCATCATCATCACCGTTTTACGTCCGTTCTTCCACGCTAGCATGGGTTAGACGGGTTGTCCTGTTATGGGCAGTGTCCGGTCGGCTGACCTTGCCTTGCTCATACGGGAACTGATTCTGGCTTGATTTCTACAGCTGGATGCCCTTCCTAACACCAAACTCATTTACAGTGAGTGTTTTTTTGCCGTGGCACCTCCACGACCACTTTAAAGTGTGGGCTGGGTGCTTTTTAGCCATGGCACCTCCACGACTACTTTGCAGTAAACTGAGTAAACTGGAGCAATGTGAAATAAAGTATCTTACTCAAGGAGACAACACATCACCTGGTCTGAGAATTGAACTCACAACCTTTCGATTGAAAGGCCAATGCTCTAAACACTAAGCCATGTGCCTTCACAACCAAAATTCAACAATATTTTAAAATATTATTTTCATTTTTACTTACCAGAATTCTGTTTAGCTGAGTCCTCTTCTTTGAACAAGAAGTTTTCATTCTTGTTTTTGTCTTTATTTAGAAGTGGAACCGGTGAAACATAATCAGCAGGCTACAAAATAAAGAAAATTAATAAATTATAACAGGATGTCGACGATATTTGTTCGCAATTTTCAACTGCTAATTTAATGCAATTTTTTTTTACTTCCGTTGTCACTCTTGTCTTCATAAAAACAGTGACTATATTTCCATTATTTATTTTCAGAATAATTGATTATGAATAATTTTGAACCTCCAAATTTGTGGAAGAGACACAGAGTTCTTCTTGGAATCTGCGCCGGGAGGACAAATAAGACCAGAAGATCAACTCCCAGAACAGCAGGTGGCTCGCTGTCTCATCCAAAGACGTGCCCAGAGTCATGCAGACAAAGTTTCTAGCGACAACATTGGTCTTAGGTGTCGTCAGCAGTCAAGGTGATGTCATGCCACCTCACTTCTTCCCTGAGGGCCTCAAGCTGAACACCGATGGCTACATCCGCGTTCTGAGCGAGGTAGTAAAGCCCTGGATCGACCAGGTAGCTGCAGGTAGGTCGTACATGTGGCAGCAAGACTCAGCGCCCTGCCATACCAGCCGCAAGACCTTTAGTGAATTGGTCACAGGGTTATTTACTTTGGTAAACGCCACTACAGGCCAACCACTAATTAAATTCGATACAGATATAATAAGGTTAACAAACTCGCTCGTGAGTGAACTGTCTGAGAGCCGGTCACCAAATAAGCTAAGATGTCTCTTTTCTCCCTCCTTTATAATCCCTAGGGAAGTAACTCCAATTAGTTTTTTCTCCTCGAGCAAGATGGTGCTAGTCGCTACAAGGCTCCCCTACAGACGATAGTTGATAATAACCGTAAGGTCATTGTAGCGAGGAGCCGTAGAATAAGGAGCAAGCAAAACAAAAGGTACATAAATTACAATGGTTTGTAACAGAAGCAAAGTATGAAAATAAACATGCAGAAAAATGTAACTGGAACAATACAATTCAAAACAGTACAAGGGAGCAAGGAAAATAGTGCTCAAAATAAGTTCAAAATTTTTCAAAGTCAAATAGTTAATGCTACTAGGGGTTAGACGAATATTGTTTTTGAGAGTTTCCGTGGCCATATTACTGTCCTGCCACTTCGTGTGACATATGGTTGTGTGGTATGTGGTGTTTGCGGTGGAGGTGAAGGTGTTTGTGTGGGAGTGTATGTGCGAGGTATGTCAGGCAATGATGTGAGACTTTCAGAGAAAGCCTTCTTTTCTCTGTCAACGGATATTACCTCTTTTCGACCATTGACAGCCACTGTAAAGTGTTTTGGTGTGTGCGAAAGCACACTAAAAGGTCCATTGTAGGGTGACATAAGAGGTCCCTTGACGGAATCATTCTGTATGAAAATGTGTGTCCACATAGAGATGTCCGATGGGACAGCAGAAGAAATAGACTGGTCACGAGGGTTCATTGGTGGAAGATCCGAGAAATAAAAATCCTGGTGACATATAATGCTGGGTCAAGATGTGATGAATCCACTGGTGCTAACATTTGTCCAGGAAGAGACAATGTGGTACCATAAAGAAGTTCAGCAGAAGAAAAACCTAAATCTGTCTTAATGGCAGAACAACAACCAAGAAGCACGATTGGCAAAAATTTGGTTCAACGTTGCGGATCAGGAGTAGCGCGAAGTGCAGCTTTCAACTGTCTATGAAACCTCTCGACCATTCCATTGGAGGCTGGATGATAGCTGGTCATATGAATGTGATGAGCACCCAAGAGTTGTGATATTTCCACGAAATAAGGAAGCTTCAAATTGGCATCCACAATCCGTAGTTATTTTAGTAGGAACAGCAAAGCGAGCAATCCAATTGGAAATGAAAGCTTGGGCAACGGACTCTGTTGTTATGTCCATGAGGGGTATGGCTTCAGGCTACCGAGAGAAACGATCGATACAAGTCAATATGTATGTGAACCCACGACTAACGAGCCACGGACCAACAATATCCATGTGAATATGACGGAAACATGTGTCTGGCGGGCTGAATTTCCCAAGAGGAGTGCAGACATGCCGATAAATCTTAGAGCGCTGACACTTCAAACAAGAACGTCCCCAACCGGTGATTAAACAACGCATATTAGGCCAGAAAAATCGACCCGTAATAAGCTTCACCGTGGCAGCTATGCCGGGATGTGACAAGGAATGAAGTGCATCAAAAATGGTACATTGACGGCAATCTGGAACAAGTGGTTTAGGTGAGCCAGTAGAAATATCGCAGAGAATTTTTCCTTCAGAAGATGGAAGAGGTAAATATTCCAATTTGCAGCAGGAGAACTGGTCAGAGGAAATGTCCAGCGAATCCAGAGTAGGTTGGTCAGTTGCAATGGCAACTAAATCGATATGTGCAGGAGACGCAAGAGAACACACAGAAAGTTGATATAATGTGTCCACGGGTATGTTGGCAGCTCCAGCTATATGACGAATGTCACTGGTGTACTGGGAGATGAAATCCAAATGTCTGTATGTCCTTGGAGAGTATCTGTCGGACTTTGTTTGAAGAGCGAATGTGAGTGGTTTATGGTCTGTGAATATCGTGAACTCCCGACCTTCAAGAAGATGGTGGAAGTGTCTCACAGCAAGATAAATCGCTAAAAGCTCTCTGTCAAAAGTACTGTAATGTTGCTCTGCTGGTTTTAGTTGGCGTGAGAAAAACGCCAGTGGTTGAACCTGGTGGTCGATCGCATGTTGCAAGACTGCTCCAACAGCACGATCGGATGCGTCAACAGATAAAGAAAGTCTCGCGTTTGCAACAGGTTGAGCGAGTAAGGAAACTTCAGCTATCTCAGACTTGACAGATTCAAAAGACTGCAAAGCATCGGCAGAAAGTGAAATAGGAGCAGCTTTCTTTTTCGCAACCTTTAAAAACTGTGTCAAGGGGAACAACTTGTCCGCACAGTTAGGAATGAAGCGACGATAAAAGTTAATTAATCCCAAGAAATGACGTAATTGTTTCAGGGTGGTGGATGGTGCGATATGCTGAATCGCTTCTACCTTAGATGGCAAAGGTCGTATGCCTTCTGAATCTATACTATGTCCAAGGAATTCCAGTGAATCTGTACCAAACACACATTTAGCTGGGTTGATTCTGACTTGGTACGATTGGAGACGTTGAAATAACTGAGATAGATGTTGATGATAGTGTTCATCCGAATCACTGGCTATCAGGAGATCATCAACGTAAGCAAACACGAAATCGAATCCACGCGTGACTTCATCGATAAAACGCTGGAACATACTAGAAGCATTCCGCAAACCAAAAGGCATGGACAGGAATTCAAATGAACCAAAGGAGGTGGTCACAGCTGTTTTTGATATATCCTCTGGATTCATAAGTATCTGGTGGTATGCACGTATTAGATCTATTTTGGAAAATATCTTGCATCCATGCAGAACGGATGAGAAATCCTGTAAATTTGGTAGAGGATAACGGTCCAGCGTGGTGATGGCATTAAGTCGTCGATAATCTCCTACAGGCCTATAATCCGCTTCACCCTTTCGAGCCAAGTGAAGCAGAGATGCCCATGGGCTGGTGGGCGGTCGTATAAGACCGAGCTGGAGCATATGCTTGAACTCGTTTCGTGCTTTTTTTAGTCTATCCGGAGCCAACCTTCGTGGATGAGAGAAAACAGGTGGACCAGTTGTTGTAACAAAGTGTTGAGTCGAGTGGACTGCCTGGGTAGGTTTAAATGAAATATCCGTTAACTCGGGAAACAAAGTAAGGAGTGCATGAAACTGTTTTCCAGCGGCAGTCACAAAAAATGACGGACTGACAGCAGTAGTGGTAGATTAACGAGTAGGCATAGATAAGGACGTGGTATTATCCACAAGTTTCTGGTTCCTGACATCTACCAAAAGTGAAAAGTACTGTAAGAAATCAACACCGAGAATAGGATGAGGTAGGTCGGCAATGACAAAAATCCATTTGAAATGTCGACTTAAAGCTAGGTCCAATGTTAAAGATATTTGTCCATAAGTTTTTATAGGAGACTGGTTTACTGCATACAAAGAAATGACGCGAAGAGTTGGCTTGGTAGAGTTGAACCGTAAGGGCCAAATACTGCAACTTGATCCTGTGTCGACCATGAATGATTTGTTTGAAACTCGGTCTCTAATGAAAAAAGCACGATAAGGTGCAGAGCACTAGAAGTCGATGGAAACCGCGGAGTGGGGAGACCCAAGATGACCTGGGATAAGGTGATAAAAGTCGACCTTACCCAATTACACCTCTCAAAGGCGATGACACACGACCGTGACCACTGGCGTCACACAGTAATACAGAGTACCCGACCTCCCATGGGTACAAGCTGAAGCATATAGACAATATGCCCCCACACCCCCCACCGCAAGGTGGTCGTGGAGGTGCCACGGCAAAAAAGCACCCAGCCCACACTGTAAAGTGGACGTGTAGGCGCCACGAAAAAGCACCCAGCACTCACTGTAAATGAGGTTGGTGTTAGGAAGGGCATCCAGCTGTAGAAATCAAGCCAGATCAGTTCCTGTATGAGCAAGGCATGGTCAGCCGACCAGACACTGCCCACAACAGGACAACCTGTCTAACCCATGCTAGCGTGGAAGAACGGACGTAAAACGGTGATGATGATGAAGGTGAATTAATGAGGGAGAGATCCGCCGTATCCAGACTCTCCAATTTTAGTTTTCCGAGGTCTCGAAAGAGCAGGGCTGAATACAATGTTTCGCCTTTTCACGAAAACACATGTGATACCAACACAAAGACGAGTTGTTGGCGGGGAGGTTGGCGCGACGGTGAAAGGAAGAGGACCGACTGTGTGAACGGCATCTAGATGGCGTTCGATCCCTACATAGTTTAGCTACTTGCATAGTTAGCGCGTCAATGGCTCTCAACATTGAGTCCTCACGAGGTGAAGCAGGCTGGGTTTTGAAAGCAGAAGAGGCAATGACCGAATCAGCCGAGGTAGGTTCTCTAGAAAATTCAATTATTCTGTCTGCAGAGGCAGCAATTTGTTCTATCGAACTGGTGTCAACCGTATTCGCTAATATGGTTTTCACATTAGTTGGTAAATGGGAGAAGAATAACTTTTTTTACGAAGGAACTATCTTCGGGTGCAGCATCACTGAGTTCACAGATACGCCGTAAAAACTCTGTAGGAGTTCTGTCCTCCAGATTTTCATCCTCTAATAAGGAACAAAATTTACTCTCAGGTGACCTACAGTTCCTACACAGTACCGCTGTCTTCAGAGACTCATAGGAAACGCCTTGGGGATGGTTCTTGATTATGTCTTTTACTGTAATCGCTAGTGAAGCTGGAATTCCGCTGATTAGCACGTTTAATTTTTGCTGTTTTTCCTGTACTCCGTTGACCGCAAAATACGCATCAAGCTGGGCGAACCACGATTTGGCATCGCCAGAATACGCTGGTAATGATGTGTTGCTCATGATGAAATCTGGTCGAGAGAGATGATTTTCTTTTTCAAAACGTCGATAGAAATTATATGTTCATACGTCGATAGAAATTATATGTTCAAACGGGGGTCACCACTTTAGTGAATTGGTCACAGGTTTATTTACTTTGGTAAATGCCGCTACAGGCCAACCACTAATTAAATTCGATGCAGATATAATAAGGTTAACAAACTCACTCGTGAGTGAACTGTCCGAGAGCCGGTCGCCAAATAAGCTAAGATGTCTCTTTTCTCCCTCCTTTATAATCCCTAGACCGGAAATTCAAGGAATCTTCTAGAAGTCAACGGGAAGTAACTCCAATTAGTTTTTTCTCCCCGGGTAAGGTGGCGCTAGTCGCTACAGACCCAAGCCTGGCTGTCAGTGAACTTCGTTGACCACATTTCACCTGACATCTGGCCTCCCAGCTCGCCTGACTGCAACCCTCTCAACTTCTTTGTGTGGGGCGCAGTGGAACGAGACACCAACAGATCTAGCTGCAATATGAAAGACAATCTGAAGGCCAGGATCACAAGTGCCCTTAGGGGCCTAAGTCGGAAGAAAGTGACGAAGGCCTGTAGCTGGTTCCGAGGCCGCCTTGAGGCCGTCATCAAAGCCAATGGCGGGTTTATCAAGTGAGATCGAAAGAACAAGTCATGAAGACAAACTGACCCAAGTTTGATAAATATATCTTAAAAAATAAAACTACTGTGTTGTGTTACTTTTTCCTAGACAGTAATCTGGCGAACAATTATCGTCCGCACCCTGTAGATCATCATAATTTAATAGCCACTCTTCCTGCTATAATATATATTTTATCTTCTGGACAATTTAATTAACTTTCATGTCACAACCACCACCACCACTACCACCCTGCACACAACCACCATCACCACCACAACCACCACCACCACCACCACTCTGCACACCACCACCATATATGTATGACAATAGTAAAAATATATAAAAAGCTCAATTGCTTTCTTCCTAACAAATCCTATTATTCTCTCAGCTCCATGTTAATCTAAAGAAGTCTTTTTTTCCGATATTTTTTTCTTTTTCTTTAAATAATGATGTTCTTTATAACTATCTTTGCTCTATTTTATTCTAAGTAAATATGACAAGCTTAGTTTTTTAATACACATTCAGGCTACTTCAATATATGTATGTGTATATGCGTGTATATATATATATATATGTAAATATAAGTATGTATACGTACATACATGTTTGTTTACAGACAAACCGAACATTATAATAAATGTTTGGTAAACCCATACGTACATATATGTATGTGTGCATGTATGTATATATGTACATACTACTGTGCGTCTGTATACATATATGTACGTATACATACTTATATTTAGGTATCCACCGTACTAAGAGTGAGAAATGAAATTTCGTTTCATTCTTTTCCATATATATATGTATATATATATATATATGAAGGGTTGTGAGTACAATTCTCAGACCGTGTGATGTGTTGTTTCCTTGAGCAAGACACTTTATTTCACATTGCTCCAGTATACTCAGCTGTTGAAATGAGATGATAGGGACTGGGGTCCATATCATTCCACTGCAAAGTGGACGTGGAGGTGCCACGGCCAAAAAGCACCCAGCCCACACTGTAAAGTGGACGTGTAGGCGCCACGGAAAAAAAGCACCCAGCACTCACTGTAAATGAGGTTGGTGTTAGGAAGGGCATCCAGCTGTAGAAATCAAGCCAGAATCAGTTCCATTATTAATTCTTTTTAATTGTAATACTCAACATTTGATAAGATGAATTTTACTAATAGATCTAAACCGGAAATCTATATATATAAACCTGATGTCTGTGTGTGTCCTCATTTTTACAAAGTCTATACAAATCCACATTTCTACTCCAATTGACTTCAAACTTGCATTTATATATTCCTTGCGGTCTAAAGATATTAACTACAGCTTTTATTTTTCAATTTACTGTTGTTAAAGGGGTGTTAAAGGGGTCCCCGGTTATCCATCTCCGTAGCGCTCTTATAATATCTGTCTGTATGCCTGGCTGTCTACACTATGACATTCTGAGGAACATTGATGACGTTTTATGTTCGCTATTATCCGTTCATTGCCAGGGAACGTCTTCACGAACCAAAGTATCGTCTTCCTGTTTTGCTTCGGTTGCAATGTTTTTCGAAATATTTACTTCTGCATTCACAGATTGATGTTTTTAGTTTCAGAAGATCCCGTTAAGGGTGAAAGCAACGATTCTTTGCTTAAACTTTAATCTGTTATTTTAATCTATATATGTATATATATAAAACTGAAGAAGGATGTATGTATGTGTGTATGTGTGTATATGTGTGTGAAACCCGAGAAGTACCTAACCGATCTTTTTCAAACTTTACATGTGTATTACTTATATTTCAGGGAGTGTTATGCACAAAAAAATTAAACTTTTTGATCCCCTAGGGCCCGCATTAGGTGAAAAACTGTGTTTTTCCAGCTTTTTAGGGCTTTTTTTAGGTGTTACGTCAGACCGATTTCCTTGAAATTGTAACTAGGTATTAGTCAGTCTCTTCTTCAAATTGTGAGCAAAGAAAATCCAACTTTTTTATGGCCTAGGGCCCGCTTTAGGTGAAAAACTTCATTTTTTCAGCTTTTTAGGGCTTTTTTGAGGCGTTATGTCTAGCCGATTTGCCTGAAATTTTAAGGCATATTATGCACATAAAAAAAATTCGTTTTCTTGATCCTCTACGGCCCGCATTAGGTGAAAACCTCCCTTTTTCCTGCTTCATCAAGGATAATCTTAGATTATCCAGCCATCAGAGTATTCGGTTTACTTTACATATTGTCCAGGCATGCAGTTTTTCCACGATTAGGTCTGTTGGCGGCCCGTGTTCCAAAATACCTTATCCCATGCAACACCGGGTACCACTGCTAGTACTTTATATATTACGTTGTTCCAAAAATAATGGCTGCTCTAAGTGATGTGTTTTGAAACGCAATTTTATCATAGTATTTTAACTATAGTTTAGGTGAATTTCAATATACTTAATAATTGATGTATGCTCTTTAAATATTTCGATTATTTTGTCTGTTGTAGTCATAGAGCAAAACTGGTTAAGGTCGACACCACAACACTCACATGCTTGTGAAAATATATATATACGCGCGTATGTATGCACATATATATGTGTACCTCTCATTATGATATTGTCTCAAACTCCTTATCATCATCATCACCGTTTTACGTCCGTTCTTCCACGCTAGCATGGGTTAGACGGGTTGTCCTGTTGTGGGCAGTGTCTGGTCGGCTGACCATGCCTTGCTCATACAGGAACTGATTTGGCTTGATTTCTACAGCTGGATGCCCTTCCTAACACCAACCTCATTTACAGTGAGTGCTGGGTGCTTTTCCATGGCGCCTACACGTCCACTTTACAGTGTGGGCTGGGTGCTTTTTTGCCGTGGCTCTTCCACGACCACCTTGCGGTGGGGGGAGTGGGGGCATATTGTCTATATGCTTCAGTTTGTACCCATGGGAGGTCGGCTACTCTGTATTACTGCGTGACGCCAGAGGTCACGGTCGTGTGTTATTGCCTTTGAGAGGTGTAATTGGGTAAGGTCTGCTTTTATCACCTCATCCCAGGTCATCTTGGGTCTCCCCCTTATGGTTGAGTTAATCTGAAAGTATAGTAACTGCTTCTTAAGTAAACACTATAATCATTTTCAGTCCAGCTTACTACCTGCCTGTAACCTCTCTATCATGTATTAATTTCTCCTACCACCTTCTGAGATATTTTTCACTGCTACAAGGGATTCAGTTCCCTTTCTTGACCGGCGGATAACGTGGTAATTTCTTCCTCCTCCTTTTGAGATTTTCTCACTTGCTACAAAATTTACCATATATATAAATTTTTCACACACAGCTAGAGATATATACGATATATACACATTTTTCACACACAGCTAGAGATATATACGATATATACACATTTTTCACTCACAGCTAGAGATATATACGATATATACGATATATACACATTTTTCACTCACAGCTAGAGATATATACGATATATACCATATATACACATTTTTCACACACAGCTAGAGATATATACGATATATACACATTTTTCACTCACAGCTAGAGATATATACGATATATACACACTTTTCACACACAGCTAGAGATATATACGATATATACACATTTTTCACACACAGCTAGAGATATATACCATATATACACATTTTTCACACACAGCTAGAGATATATACCATATATACACACTTTTCACACACAGCTAGAGATATATACCATATATGCACACTTTTCACACACAGCTAGAGATATATACCATATATACACACTTTTCACACACAGCTAGAGATATATACCATATATACACACTTTTCACACACAGCTAGAGATATATACCATATATACACACTTTTCACACACAGCTAGAGATATATACCATATATATACTATTTCCATGAGGAGTTCCTTGAAAAGCTGGTGTGCCTCGGAACAATATTGCACGCTATAATGTGCAATTGTTGCAAACTGACCAGCGAAACTGTACAGTCGGGACTTTGAAGAAAAAGCAGGTACATAGCTATTACTTATTATTTTATAATGTGTTATATATGTAGTGGGATCACAGGTAAACTATCTAAGAATGTAGACTTTATATGTGGCCGATGCTCAGGTACAATAAGTAGCAAGTGCCCACAGGATACTAGCACCTTCTATTGCCCAGAAGGTTCTATAGAAATAGTAGACACTTTCCGTTACCTGGGGGACGAAATCAGCAGTGGTGGAGGGTGCTCTGAAAGTACAGTAGCCAGAGTCAGAACGGGATGGAAAAAGTTCAGAGAGCTAAAACCGCTGTTGGCCACAAAAGGTTTCTCTCTAAAAATGAAAGTATGATGGCTGTATACGAACAGCAATGCTACATGGCAGTGAGACCTGGGCATTACGTGCAGAGGACCTGCGCAGACTGGAAAGGAACGAAGTATGCATGCTCCATTGGATGTGTAATAGTAATATACGTGAACGGCAAAGCATAAATGAACTAAGTGAGAAATTAGGAATAAGAGGGATCAGATGCTGTTTACTCGAGAGAAGATTACATTGGTATGGTCATGTGATGCGAATGAAAGATGACAGCTGTATAAAAAAGTGCAGGGCGATCAAAATTGATGGTTGTTACGAAGGTAGACCCAGAAAAACCTGGGACGATTTGATAAATTCTGACCTTAGACAATGTCACTGGACCGAGATCTTTGGCACTATGCAGTAATACAGAAGACCCACCTTGCCTATGTACAAAGCAAAACCTACAGTCAGTAGGCACCTCTTAACCAAATATACACCCCAATCCACTACCCCTACCCTATCCTCCCACTCCCACCAACCTCTCTCTGTAAAGTTGGTACCACAACATCCAGTCCAAATAAATGAGATAATGAGATCGAGATCGTGTAGGTGTCACGACAAAAAACACACAGTCCACGCTGTAATGTGGCCGTGTAAGTAACATGGTAAAAAGTTCCCAGTCCACACTGTAAAGTGGTCATGTAGGTGTCACAACAAAAAGTACCCAGTCTACGCTGCAAAGTGGTCATGTAGGTGACACCATAAAAAGGCTCCCAGTCCACACTGTAAATGTGGTTGGTGTTAGGAAGGGCATCCAGCCATAGAAAACCTGCCAGATAGTCCTATATGAGCGAGACACGGTCACCCAACCAACCTTGCCTCAAGTGGGACAACTCCCGTCTAACCCATGCTAGCGTGGAAGATGGACGTTAAACGATAATGATGATGATATATGTGTATATATATGTATGTATATAGATATATATATGTGTGTGTATATGTATATATGGATGTATATATATATGTATGTATGTAGGTGTCATGACAAAAAAACACACAGCCCACGCTGTAATGTGGCTGTGTAGGTAACACGGTAAAATGTTCCCAGTCCATACTGTAAACGTGGTTGGTGTTAGGAAGGGCATCTAGCCGTAGAAAACCTGCCAGATAGTCCTATATGAGTGAGACAAGGTCTCCTGACCAACCTTGCCTCAAGTGGGACAACTCCCCTCTAACCCATGCTAGTGTGGAAGATGGACGTTAAACGAAGATGATGATGATAATGTATATAAAGTATTACGGATTTTGATTGATTAGTAAAATTCATCTTATCAAATATTGAGTATTACAATTAAAAAGAATTAATAAGAATTAAAAATTAAAGATTTAAAATAAAGAGGCAAGTCTTTTTCATCTTCCTTGTTGAGGAGACTGGAAAATGAACTCTTGTATATATATATATATATAACTTTCTTTTTATTTGCCACCAGGGCATAGTCATGGTAATAGCAGCAGCAGTGTTGGTAGGTGTGTTTTTACATATAGAACAAAATTGTTTTTAAGGACACACATCCAGTCCAAACTAAAGAGGTAGTGTAAGTGTCACAACAAAAAAAGCACCCAGTCCACGCTGTAAAGTGGTCATGTAGGTGACATGGTAAAAAGGCTCCCATTCCACACTGTAAATGTGGTTGGTGTTAGGAAGGGCATCCAGCATAGAAAACATGCCAGATACAGCCACCTGACCAATCTTGCCTCAAATGGGACAATTCCCCCCTAATCCATGCTAGTATGGAAGATGGACGTTAAACGATGATGATGAATATTCATCTCAATTGTGTTAATGGACTGGTCAATTAACATATATGCATGTATATATATATAGAGAGAGAGAGACAGAGAGAATAGGATTGACTATGTAGTTGCAGCGAGTGTAAGTGAGAAAAGAATGTATGTATATATATATACACATACATATATACACACATATATATATACACGCATATACACATACATATATTGAAGTAGCCTGAATGTGTATTAAAAAACTAAGCTTGTCATATTTACTTAGAATAAAATAGAGCAAAGATAGTTATAAAGAACATCATTATTTAAAGAAAAAGAAAAAAATATTGGAAAATAGACTTCTTTAGATTAACATGGAGCTGAGAGAATAATAGGATTTGTTAGGAAGAAAGCAATTGAGCTTTTTATATATTTTTACTATTGTCATACATATACAAAAGACGACATGAAAGTTAATTAAATTGTCCAGAAGATGAAATATATACATGATAAAATAGTATTATATATATAGATTAATATATCTGGCTTAAACCTTTTGAATGGTTGCAGTCAGTGTAAAAAAGCACACACATACATACACTACGTTTGCAGTAGATGTTCAGGGAAATTTGACAGTCGTAGTCGCAGTGATAGACACATTTTTCAAATGCAGGTGGTTTCTATGCTGACGATCTGGTTCTTATAGCAGAATCAGTAGAAGAACTAGAGAATACATTCTGGCTATGGAAACAGCAGTTGGAATCAAGAGGACTGAGAGTGAACATAGCTTAAACAAAAGTGCTGATAAGTAGAAAAGAGGAGAAGACTCTGATTCCATCAGGGAAATTGCCATGTTCGATATGTAGAAACAGAGTTGGGATAAATTCTATAGAATGTACACAATGCAGATCCTGGGTACACAAGAGATGTAGTGGGATAGCAGGCAAACTAACAGGTAGGGAGAAATATGTATGCAATAGATGTACAGGGAAATTAGACAGTAGAAGTCGCATTGATAGACACATTTTTCAAATGCAGGTGGGTTCTATAGAAGTGGTTGATAGCTTCCGGTACCTAGGAGATCAGATTAGCATGGGAGGAGGGTGTTCCGAGGCCATAGTATCTAGAATAAGGACGGGTTGGAAGAAGTTTAGGGAGCTGCTTCCTCTGTTGACAAAGAAGGGTTTCTACGAAAGTCCTGGTTATATGATGCCTGTGTGAGATGCGCGATGTTGCATGGTAGTGAGACATGGGCAGCAACTGCAGAGGATAAGCGACGGCTGAAGAGAAATGAGGCAAGCATGCTCCGATGGATATGCAATGTCAATGTGCGTGAACGACCCAGCATGAATGTGTTGAGAGAGAAACTGTGTTTGAGAGGGATAAATTGTAGCGTGCGGGAGAGGAGACTGTGATGGTATGGACATGTGATGCGCATGGAGGATGACCACTGGGTGCCAAGAAATGCCAGTTGAAGGAAGACGTGGTAGAAGTAGACCACAAAAACATGGGCGGAGGTGGTGAGAGTAGACCTCAGATCACTGAAACTCACGGGGGAGATGACGAAGGACCGTGTCAAGTGGAGAGACGTTGTACTGAATAGGAACCGTCCCACCCTTGTAAGCAGGGAAAAGGGACGTAAAATGATGATGATGATGATGCATACACATACATCTTCAGATATATAGATACACACACACGCATTCATATATCATCATCATCATTTCATGTCCACTTTTCCCTGCTTGCAACGGTGGGACAGGTCCTATTCAGCACAGCATCTCTCCACTTGTCATGGTCCTTTGTCATCTCCTCCTTCAGTTTAAGCGATCTGAGGTCTACTCTCACCACCTCCGCCCATGTTTTTCTTGGTCTTCCTTCTACTGAGATTTCTTGGCGCTTCTTTACCCAGTGGTCATCCTCCATGCACATCACATGTCCATACCATCTCAGTCTTCTCTCCCACACACTACAACTTACCCCTCTTATACACAGTTTCTCTCTCAACTCATCTATGCTTGGTCGTTCACGTACATTGACATTGCATATCCAACGGAACATATTTGCTTCATTTCTCTCAAGCCGTCGCATATCCTCTGCAGTTGCTGCCCATGTCTCACTACCATGCAGCATCGCGCATCTCACACAGGCATCATATAATCGGCCTTTCGTACGCAAGGAGAAACCCCTCTTTGTCAACAGAGGGAGCAGCTCCCTAAACCTCTTCCAACCCGCCCTTATTCTAGATACTATGGCCTCGGAGCACCCTCCTCCCTTGCTAATCTGATCTCCTAGGTGCCGGAAGCTATCCACCACTTCTATAGCACCCACCTGCATTGGAAAAATGTGTCTATCACTGCGATTACTACTGCAACTTTCCCTGTACATCTACTGCATACGTATTTCTCCCTACCTGTTAGTTTGCCTGCTATCCCACTACATCTTTTGTGAAGCCAAGATCTGTATTGTGTACATTGGCAAACCTCCTACTCTCAGCCTCCCTGCGTGCTAAGTACACCTGACGTCTAGCTTCTCTCTTAGCGACTGTATATCCTTCTCTACTCCCACCCTTTTTCCAAGCCTTCCATGATAGTCTTTTGTCTCTAATGGCCTTATCTACTGTGCTGTTCCACCACCAGGTCACTCTCTGTCTGGTTGGAGCTCTGCTCCAGCCACAAGTTTCATCAGTAGCCTGCAGTAAGTTGTCACATAAGAAATTCCAGTTATCATCTATATCATATGACTCTAAATCGTCTTCTTTTTCGTCATACACATCTTGAAGGACTTTCCTAAATTTATATTTTAGTGAAAGGTCTTTTAGCTTCCAGACCTTTCTTCTCCACACCTTCCTGTGTGTCTCATTCTGTCTCTTGTTTACTGAGATATCACTAGCGACTAACCTATACCTTAGTATTTGACACCATCTGTCTGTCCCGCTGCCTAACTAGTAAGAAGTCAATCTGGCTTATGTGCTCGCCTGATTTGTAGGTTATTAGGTGGTTGGCAGGTTTCTGGAAGTTAGTGTTGCAAATGGTTAGTGCACTTGCATCACAAAATTCAAGAAGTCTCACTCCTTCATTTCTTGAGCCATAACCGTGCCTACCATGTACCCCAGTGTATCCATCCTGGAGCTGTCCAACATGACCATTGAAGTCACCTGCTAGCATAACGATGTCTCTGTCCTCAGTCATTGAGGCGGTTTGTAAAAGTTGCTCGTAAAAGCAGTCTGTCTCTTCTTTACCTAGGCCTGCTTGGAGAGCATAGGCAGAGATGATTGTCAGTAGTCTCTTGCCTACAACTAACCTAAGCTTAATTATTCTATTACTAACTCGAACTACCTCTATTGTTTTATTGATCCATCTCTCAGCCAGTAAAATGCCCACCCCACCTAACCCATCATCATTATCCACTCAGAAAAGCTTATAACTACGATGTTTGCCTGCAATTAGTCTTGCAGAGGCACCTCTCTATCTCATCTCTTGCACGCAGCACACATCCACATGCCTTCTCTCCAGCATCTCCACTATTTCACCAGATCTCCCTGTGAGAGTGCCAACATTAAGTGTGGCAACTCTGAGATGTTATGTTTTCATATTCTTGTTATATATATATATATGTATCTAATAAAGAAGAAATTAAAAGATGGTTAAAAGAGTTCCATATATTTTATTATTTGCATTTCGAATACAAAATCATCCTGGGACAAAAATTCTGTTCTCATCAGATAAAATAAGGTAACATGATACGAGGCATAATAGCACTTGTTTAAAGGAAAGTGCTAAGTCAACATATGTCAGAAATAGATAGGAAAATAGGAGAAAGCTAAGAAGAGGAGAAAAAGGAAAAGGAAAGAGAAGAGATAAAAAGAAGAAAAAAGGGAGAGAGAGAGAGAGACTTTTGATCAGGAACACTGTCAAAATGAAAACAGCTGTAAAAAACGGTTAAAAAGTAAATTGATGAGGTGTATGTGCGAATATTATAGACGGTATTCAAATATTAGAGGCCTAAATATAGAAACTGGGTATATTATTTTATATTGGGTTTAACCCTTTAGTGTTGAAATCGCCCGAAATTGTTTCCCCTTCATTTGTTCAAACCGCCCGAAATCGCCCGAGAATAAACCCACACTAAGAAATCGTTCTAAAAATAAACAAACCATCATCAAAATCTCATCAATTCGAGATTAGGCCCTTACCGCGAAAATTAACACTTAATATAGTGGAACAACAAGTGTTTTTTTAACTTTGAAAGTAGAACAGATTTTTTTTTTGTATCAACATGGCTTGTGAAAGTAGCGATACCGACTTTGAAGGTTTTACACACGACGACATTCAGAATAAACAAGAAACAAAAGATAATATTAGTGATTTATCTTCAAATGAATCAGATGTTTATATTTCTGAAATTTCGTCCGACGATGATTGTTTTGAAAGTGAAAACGAAGGATGTCTCCAGGGCGCCATTGAAAATATTACAGGAACGTGGTTGAAAAATACCACACCAATATATGTTCCCGATTTTATTCAAGATACTGGTCCACAACACATTAGCTCCCGATGATAAAGAACTGGATTATTTCTTTTTGTTTTTACCACAAACTTTCTTCGAAGTTGTGGCAGAAAAGATTAATCGATATGCCCAACAACAGATTTCAAATCAAGGAAAACCCGATCTGTTTGACGACCGACAGATCCTGCGGAAATGCAAGCATTTTTTACCGTAAATATTATGTTCGGTATAAAACAATTTCCAAGACTGTTGAATTACTGGAACACTGATATAAGGTTTAGTGATTCTTATATATCAAGTATTATGCCGAAAACAACGTATTTAAAATTAAACCAGTATTTGCACCTGGTTGATACTTCAAATGCCCCCATTAATTAATTTCACCTGCCCATAAAAGTCAAATTTGACCCAAAAAATCAGGTAAAATTATATATTTGTAAATTATTTAAACATATACTGACAAAATTTCAAGCCTGCACATAGAAAATTAAGAAAATTACAAACAAATAAAATTGATAACCCTCTTGAGTATGATTAACTCAAAATAATGTGAACAGATAAGCATGACGTTTGAAAATTAATGCGAATGCTAAAGGGTTAAATACTAAAAATTGGATTAAGAAGTGTAAAAATGTATTAATAAAATAAAATAAAATAAAATAAATATAAAAAAAGATTTTTATAAAATAAAATAAAAATAGTAAAGGCTTAGTGGTTAGAAAATTGGCCTTGCAATCAAAAGGTTGTGAGTTCAATTCTCGGACCAGGTGATGTGTTGTTTCCTTGAGAAAGACACTTTATTTCACATTGCTCCAGTTTACTCAGCTGTAGAAATGAGATGATAGGACTGGGGTCCATATCATTCCACTGCAAAGTGGTCGTGGAGGTGCCACGGCTAAAAAGCACCCAGCACTCACTGTAAATGAGGTTGGTGTTATGAAGGGCATCCAGCTGTAGAAATCAAGCCAGAATCAGTTCCTGTATGAGCAAGACAAGGTCAACTGACCGGACACTGCCAACAACAGGACAATCCGTCTAACCCATACTAGCGTGGAAGAACGGACGTAAAACGGTGATGATGATGATGATGATGATGATAGTCTATCTATGTCAAAATAAATTATTTCTAGTAAAAATCTATATATGTGGGGTATACTATTTAATTTTTATTTTATATCAACAAGTAAATAAAGGAAATTGCTAGAAAGATTTATAAACGTAGAAAAACATGACATCATAATTTGTTTACAAAATCTACAAAGGTTTGAGCAAACATCTAAGGCTATAGAAAAAAGATCAAAGGTTTAATATATGATGAGAAAACCAAATTAATACATTGTAGAATATAATGAAAGATGTATCTATACTGTATGTATATATATGTACACACACACAGATACATCATCATCATCATCACCATCATATATATATATATAGAGAGAGAGAGGGTGGGGGCAGCTTTACGAAAGACCCACCCTGTATTATTCTCGGGATAAGGTTTATACCTAGTAGGCAACACCTTCCTCAACCTGCTACCCTTCTCATCCACCTCCCTTAGCGATAACCATACCTCCCTACTACTCTGACCATGTCTTTTTCCCCCAAGCCCCTCCACCCTCCCGAGTCCCAAAGAAAAGGTGCCCAAACCCACTGTGTTGTGTCAGTGACACAACAAAGGTGCCCAGTCCACACTGTAAACTACATCCAGCCCACACTGTAAAGTGGTCGTGTAGGTGTCATGACAAAAAGCACCCAGCACACACTGTTAACGTGGTTGACGTTAGGAAGGGCATCCAGCTGTAGAAAACCAGTCCACACTGTAAAGTGGTCAAGTAGGTGTCATGACAAAAAGCACCCAGCACACACTGTTAACGTGGTTGACGTTAGGAAGGGCATCCAGCTGTAGAAAACCAGTCCACACTGTAAAGTGGTCAAGTAGGTGTCATGACAAAAAGCACCCAGCACACACTGTTAACGTGGTTGACGTTAGGAAGGGCATCCAGCTGTAGAAAACCAGTCCACACTGTAAAGTGGTCAAGTAGGTGTCATGACAAAAAGCACCCAGCACACACTGTTAACGTGGTTGACGTTAGGAAGGGCATCCAGCTGTAGAAAACCAGTCCACACTGTAAAGTGGTCAAGTAGGTGTCATGACAAAAAGCACCCAGCACACACTGTTAACGTGGTTGACGTTAGGAAGGGCATCCAGCTGTAGAAAACCAGTCCACACTGTAAAGTGGTCAAGTAGGTGTCATGACAAAAAGTACCCAGCATACACTGTCAACGTGGTTGGCATTATGAAGGGCATCCAGCTGTAGAAAACCAGCCAGAAACTCACCTACATGAACGAGTCACCCGATCTAACTTGCCAGTAATTGGGACAAACCCGTATAACCCATGCTAGCGTGGAAGATAGATGTTAATCAACAACGATGACGATGGTAAGTACTATATCTAGCAGAAAAACCACCGAAAGGAGGTTTTTCTGCTAGCATGTGTAGTGTGCATATTGATATTATATGCAAATATACATGCATGTAGATATGATACGTCAAATAATATCGTAATTGACAATATACACAGAAATTGAAGAGAGACTGTGTTGCAAAATAACATTTCATATAACAGATTAATGCTATAGACATATGAAACGGAATGTTTAAATTATTTATTTTTTACAACTTTCATTGGTTAAATATTAATATGACGACACCCATAGTGTTGTACTTCTGGCAATTCTGCCGAATACACTGCCAAGGATGAACCTTTTCCCCTCGGCGTCAGATATCCCGTTCGATTTACGGCGATCGCAATTCCCGGTGAGACCATGTTTTGCCATGTCCATTAACAAGTCACAAGGGCAAACATTGTCAGTGGCGGGCATCCATTTGGGAGAGCTGTGCTTCTCCCATGGCCAACTTTATGTTGACTGTTCCCGCGTAGGGAGCAGGAATGGACTTTTTGCTTACACTCCTCAAGGGATGACAGGCAATATCGTCTACAAAGAGGTGCTATAGATGTTGGTGCAGGTGTTGGAGGTGTTGGAGCTACGCCGTCTGGAAAACTATTTCCTGGTAGGGTCACCCATGGCGGACAGATCTGACACCCAGCGGCATCAGGGCTACCATCTTGCAACTTTGGTCTGCTAAATTCGCTATTGGAAGATTATTAACCCATCATTGATTGTCCAAAATGCTAATTGGTTCATAACTTTTAATAACTAGTTCAACTCCTTTGGGCACTTAATTGATAAACTTATTCGCTTTCAAGCCACGTTTACCTGTATGTAACTTTTCATAGCAAATGAACAAACCCGAGCAATGCCAAGCTAAACTGCTAGTATATATATATATATGTATATATATATATAAATACAATATCGGAGAAAGCTTTTTAGCAATACTTCGGCCAAATTCCAACTCACTCAACAAACATTAGGAAATAAGTGAGTATATTCCTAATTATGCGTTCGGGGTGCTAACTAAATGTATTGCGTGGAAAATTGGCTGTATTATTTCATATGAGACATATCGAATATATCTCTTCCCAGACGGACGTCTCGTTTCATTATAGGATTCCTACAATTTGGGTGAAATTATACCAATTTATGTAGGAGCTTGTATAGGATCAACAGATAATATTCAAGTGGGCTCCTATAATTCATCAGTGGGTGCCCCAATAATACTAATATTGATAATCTAACCAACATCAGCATTTAGCGATAATCATCATCTGTACCTGAGGTATCTGTCAGGTTGCCAGTCCAGCAGTTCTAAAGAAATGCTCAAACTGATTCAAAAATGAGGAAGTAAATTACCGCAAAAAAAAACAATACATGCACATGATAATGAATTGTAAAAGGAATTCAGGCCACTTGTTAAAAACTCAATTGGAAATTGAAAAAATATCTATGTGTGTACATTTGATGACACACACAGATATTTTCTCGGGTAAAATAACAGAATGAGATATCAGGAACAATCAATATTCATATATAAAAAAATAAACAAAGAAAGCCTAACCTTATACCGGGAATTTCAAATCTGTTGCACCAAGAGTAAATAAATAAATACAATATCGGAGAAAGCTTTTTAGCGTTGTTGGAGATAAATGTGTCCGGGATGATGCCGGTGTACTTAGTGTCACGAATGATCAGAAAAAGGAGGCCTGGAAATGTCATTATGAGAGACTGATGAATGTGGAGAACAAATGGGAGAGAGAGAAATTACCCTTGGTAGATCCGACAGAGGGACCAGCTATTGAGATTGACAAATATAGGGTCCAAGAGGCGGTTAGGGAAATGAAAAATGGTAAGGCGGCCGGACCATCGGAAATAGTTGCTGAGATGCTGAAGGCATCAGGGGACGTAGGCACTAAACTGGTTGCACGCATCATCAATCAGGCTATATATGGTGGTGTCATACCCAAAGACTGGTGCAGCAGTATTCTCATAAATTGCTACAAAGGTAAAGGGGATGCTTTGGAGAGGAGCAATTATAGGGGTATAAAACTGATAGATCAGGTTATGAAAGTGGCAGAAAGGATTTTAGCACAACTAATTAGAGAAAGGGTCAAACTAGATGAGATGCAGTTTGGTTTTGTGCCTGGGAAGAGTACAACAGATGCCCTCTTCTTGGTGAGACAAATGCAAGAGAGGTTCTTAGAGAAGAATAAGCCACTATACTTAGCCTTTGTTGACCTAGAGAAGGCCTTTGATAGGGTACCCCGATCTGTCATCTGGTGTTCCCTAAGGAAGCTAGGTGTTGAGGAATGGCTTGCGAGGACAGTGCAAACTTTGTACAGAGGTACTCTCAGTAAAGTCAGGGTAGGAATGGAGTTTAGTGAGGAATTCCAGATAAAAGTAGGAGTACATCAGGGTTCGGTCCTCAGCCCGCTCTTGTTCATTATAGTCCTCCAAGCCATAACAGAGGAGTTTAAGACTGGCTGTCCATGGGAACTTCTCTATGCTGACGATCTGGTTCTTATAGCAGAATCAGTAGAGGAGCTAGAGAATAAATTCTGGCTATGGAAACAGCAGTTGGAAGCAAGAGGACTGAGAGTGAATCTAGCTAAGACAAAAGTGTTGATGAGTAGAAAAGAGGACAAAACCCTGATTCCGTCAGGGAAATGGCCATGTTCGATATGCAGAAAAGGAACTGGCATAAATTCTATAAAATGCACACAATGCAGATTCTGGGTACACAAGAGATGTAGCGGGATAGCAGGCAAACTAACAGGTAGGGAGAAATATGTATGCAGTAGATGTACAAGGAAATTAGACAGTAGAAGTCGCACTGATAGACACATTTTTCAAATGCAAGAGGGCGCTATAGAAGTGGTGAATAGCTTCCGGTACCTAGGAGATCAGATTAGCATGGGAGGAGGGTTTTCCGAGGCCATAGTATCTAGAATAAGGACGGGTTGGAAGAAGTTAGGGAGCTGCTTCCTCTGTTGACGAAGAAGGGTTTCTCCCTGCGTACGAAAGGCCGATTGTATGATGCCTGTGTGAGGAGCGCGATGCTGCATGGTAGCGAGACATGGGCAGTAACTGCAGAGGATATGCGACGGCTGGAGAGAAATGAGGCAAGCATGCTCCGTTGGATGTGCAGTCTAAATGTGCGTGAACGACCCAGCATAAATGTGTTGAGAGAGAAACTGTGTCTGAGAGGGATAGAATGTAGTGTACGGGAGAGGAGACTGAGGTGGTATGGACATGTGATGCGCATGGAGGATGACCGATGGGTGAAGAAGTGCCAGGAAATGCCAGTTGAAGGAAGACGTGGTAGAGGTAGACCACAAAAAACATGGGTGGAGGTGGTGAGAACAGACCTCAGATCATTGAAGCTCACAGTGGAGATGACGAGGGACTGTGACGAGTGGAGAGATGCTGTGCTGAATAAGACCCGTCCCACCCTTGCAAGCAGGGAAAAGCGGACGTAAAATGATGATGATGATGATGATGATAAGGAAGTTTTAGGATTGTTTTTTTTATGTCTCTCTCTCTCACATTATGGTCTCACCTCATACCAGACAACACATCCAATACAGTTGTTTTCTCTTTTATCTGTCTCTCTCTTAAATATTCTCCTGGACGAAGCCGGGTACCTCAGCTAGTATATATGATAGCTGGCATGCCTTTGATCATAGGTTTGAGGCCAATGCTACCATTTAATCGGTAGTTTACTCCCCCAGCCTAAGAAGGAAGTTTTACGATTGTTTTTTTATCTCTCACACACACATTATGGTCTCATGCTAGACAAAACATCCAATACAGTTGTTTTCTCTTTTACCTGTCTCTCTCTTAACTGTTCTCCCAGGTGAAGCCAGGTACATCAGTTAGTAAATCATATGATAGCTGGCATACCTTTGATCATAGGTTTGAGGTAACTTGTATCAACAAGAACAAGGAAATACTAACATCAAACGAGTTTCCTACCATTTGAAGGCTAAGATCTTTGATACATACATCCTACCAGTTGTGTTATATGGTCTTGACTGTGTTAACTGGACGACAAGGTCACTTCAGAAGCTCTCTATATTCCAGAACCACATCATGAGACTTATGATTGGCAAGTGGCTCAGCGACCGTATCTGTATCAGTGAGTTGCTCAACATTACCAAACTTAGACCAACTACATCCATTGTCAAGTCAAGATTACTTAAACTATACGGTCATATAAAAAGATCAACTCGTGGAAGGATGGTTGGCTGGTAAGAGAAGCAGAGGCCGGCAGCCAAAACAATGGCTTGATAATGTCAACTTATGGACTGGACTTGATCTTTGCTCTTTAAACTCTGCTGTTGGTGATCGAAAGGTATTATATATTCCTGGAAGGAAGGTTGGCTGGTAAGAGAAGCAGAGGCCGGCAGCCAAAACAATGGCTTGATAATGTTAACTTATGGACTGGACTTGATCTTTGCTCTTTAAACTCTGCTGTTGGTGATCGAAAGGTATTATATATTCCTGGAAGGAAGGTTAGCTGGTAAAAGAAGCAGAGGCCGGCAGCCAAAACAATGGCTTGATAATGTCAACTTATGGACTGGACTTGATCTTTGCTCTTTAAACTCTGCTGTTGGTGATCGAAAGGTATTATATATTCCTGGAAGGAGGGTTGGCTGGTAAGAGAAGCAGAGGCCGGCAGCAAAAACAATAGATTGACAATGTCAATTCATGGACTGGGCACAATCTTTGCTCTTTGAATTCTGCTGCTCTTCACTGAACTTTGTGGAGAGGGATATCACATGTTAAAGAGACTAGATGGAAAGGAGAGTCTGTTAGAGTCCTTGTAGGCAAAAGTCAGTGCTATAAATTTTTCTGGGTATACTATTAGCTGACAAATGGGTAGATAAGGTAATCTCAGTGAACAGGGTGAACGCAATCATTAAACTCAGACTAGTCCTGAATAAAACAATTGCCACAATAATATCAGCTTACGCACCCCCAATCGGGGTTGCCAGTCGAACTTAAGATAGGTTTTACGAGTCCCTAATTCACACAATTCCCCTAACAAACGACAATGACTTCCTAATCATTGCAGATTTTAACAGACACATAGGTAAACACCGTGACAGCTTCTATAGAGTCCATGGAGGCCACAGGTTTGGCACAAGAAATGAAGAAGGCTTCAGGCTTCTAGAATTCTGCGACACCAATGACATGTCGATATGTAACACAAATTTCAAAAAACCCAACAACCATCTGATCACCTATAGATCAGGGGAGCATTCTAGTCAGATAGATTTTATCCTCATCAGGGGACGTGATAGATGGACGGCACGGCAAAAAAGCACCCAGCCCACACTGTAAAATGGACATGTAGGCGTCACGAAAAAAAGCACCCAGCACTCACTGTAAAAAGGTTGGTGTTAAGAAGGGCATCCAGCTGTAGAAATCAAGCCAGAATCAGTTCCCATATGAGCAAGTCATGGTCAGCCGACTGGGCACTGACCACAACAGGACAACCCGTCTAATCCATGCTAGCGTGGAAGAACGGACGTAAAACGGTGATGATGATGATGATGAATCCGCAATCTGCAACTGGTGGAGTTTAGCATCACAAGATTGAGGTATCATTGCTGACTCTAGCTAAACAGATAGATCAACAAACTCAACACGAAAGGATGGTTATATGATGCCTGTGTGAGATGTGCGATGCTGCATGATAGTGAGACACGGGCAGCAACTGCAGAGGATATGCAACGGCTGGAGAGAAATGAAGCAAGTATGCTCCGTTGGATGTGCAATGTCAATGTGTGTGAACGACCAAGCATAGATGAGTTGAGAGAGAAACTGGGTATAAGAGGGATAAGTTGTGGTGTGCAGGAGAGAAGACTGTGATAGTATGGACATGTGATGTGCATGGAGGATGACCGATGGGTGAAGAAGTGCCAGGAAGTCCCAGTAGAAGGAAGGCGCAGTAGAGGAAGACCACGAAAAACATGGGCAGAGGTGGTGAGAGCAGACCTCAGATCGCTGAAGCTCATGGAGGAGATGACGAAGGACCGTGTCAAGTGGAGAGATGCTGTGCTGAATAGGACCCGTCCCACCCTTGCAAGCAGGGAAAAACGGACGTAAAATGATGATGATGATGTTGATAATGATAATAATATATACTAGCAGAATGGCCCGGCGTTGCTCAGGATTCTAAACATAGATTGGCATGTTTATCCCTCCTTTCTGAAACAGTACAGAGAAGTATAGAATATCTCAACCTGGGAATGGTGTCTACATTTTGTGCTTATAAAAAAAATTTGTCGTAGATTACCAGGGGTTTAACTTACTTGGGGGCCTGAGAGTAAAATGTTCAACCCATGAAAGCCAAGACGATAGAGTTAAGTAAAAAGGCATTCGACAAACAGAACATGTATTTGTTGTGCTATGGTACAATGAAAGCAATAGTTACAGAGCAGTAAGCATGTGGGACTGCAGTGGTGGAGAGCATGAAGGAATTTAGTTGGATACTTTTTAAGTTACATACAGGCCCTAACGCAACCAAAATACTAAACAATGTGGTCCCCGGGAAAATATTTGAAATCTTTTTCAGTCAAGAAAATTTGTGAAACATAAGTAATCTATATGCAAAGTTAAAAACAAATTGGTTGGGTACTTCTCGAGTACTAACACAACCAAAATGCTTCAAAAAATCGTTTTTTTGCCTAATGCGGTCATTGGGGCAAAAAATGAAAAAATCTTTTTTGCTCAAAACACTTTGAACGACATAAGTAATGCAAATTTTGAAGAAATCGCGTGGTTATTGTTCCGTTATGCCTAAAAAAGCCTTTAAAGCCTAAAATATGCAGTTTTTCGCCTAATGCGGTCCCTAAGGCATTGAAAATTTGAAATATTTGTTGTTCAAAACACTCACACGACAATAAGTATTACATGTGTAAAGTTTGAAAAAAATCCGTTGGGTGGTTCTCGAGATTTAGGGAGACAGACAGACATTCTCTGTTTTAGATATATAGATATATTATATATATATATTCTATATATATTGTTATACTTTGGGAGAGTCATGTTGCCAATAAGAAACACACGCACCAGTTGCTTTCACTTCAATTTATTATAATAAATTTATAAATTTAGGAATTTATAAATTTCCGGTTGGTTGGTTGGTTCCACAACCAGATGGTTGTTTATATATTGTCAAAGTTCTTTCGTCACACATTCTGTGACCTCTTCAGTGACTGGGGATTCTTTTCTTTGCTTTTGTGCCTCTCCTTTGTTGTCCTACGCCATCTTGTTTCTGTGTGTGTGTTGTGTGCTCAGTCTGCGCATGCGCCACATCCGGGTGTCTGTGTGTGTTTATATTCGTTTATTTATTTGTTTATTTACATGTTACAGGTTGGTTGTTTGTTCTATGTGCGTGTGTGTTTTCATTTTGTCCTTAATTGTAAGTTGTGATGTTGCTGTTCCACTCATGTTTTCTATTTAATTTTGGTTGTAATTCTTTTATGTTTATTGCCTCTGTGATTTGTCTAAACATTGCGTCTTTTCTGTGTGTAGATTCTATTTTTATTTCTATGTTCTCTAATTTATGTTCTATTTTAGCATGTTGGTAGAGTACAGATGATTCTTTACTATCTTGAAGGTCTCGCCAGTGTTCATTTATCCGTTCCCCTACACTACGAGCTATGTCACCTATGTACACTATATTTTTGTCTCTACATTGTCCTTCAGTACATCTTATGCTATATACTACGTTTCTAGTTTTACAGTTAATATGGGGGCTTAATTTACAGGTTATACATTACTTATCTATACAGGGGGGTCTTTGGAAAGGGTATGTCTTGCTAATTATTGTTTTTACGGAGGTACCTGGTCTTTCTACTATCTTAATATTGAGTTTATGTTTATCTAGGGCCCTTCTAAATTTGTAAGCTAATTCACCTCTAGGGGTTGTATCGATGAACATTACACTCTGGTATTTATTGCTATCATACCATGAGTTTATTCTATTAGCCTTATTCCTAGTTCTTTCTATTCTATTCCAAAATTTGCTCCTATACAAGGGGCAGGTCCCATTTGTGTCATTATTTACCATTTTTCCCATTTGGTTCTGGTTCCTCTATACACTCTGATTTTATCTCTCTGATTGTAACCAGAGAGCTGCATACGGTGGATGAAGTGTTGTATGTGTCTCTCTAGTTCTTCGGGGTTGCACATGCGGGACACGTTTCTCATCACCCGTACCAAATCCGCAATCAGTATGTTGATTTTGGTATGGTCTGAAATAGCTGAGTTTCGGTGGATCAGATATTTGGAAGTCATGGGTTTGGCATAATGGGAATGGAGGATTTGTTTTTTGTTATTAATGGTATCTAACCAGAGCTCTGTGTCTAGTACAGGTAATCGATGGTTGGGGTGTTTACTTGGGTAGTCTATAGTAACTCTAATACTCTGGTGGATGGAGTTAGCTATTTGCTGGATGCTTTCCATTGTGTTTTTCTCTAAATCCTGACTGTTCTCTTGTGGGGGTGTTTTAACTACGATGTTTATATCATCAACGTAGCGGGAGTGCATTATCAGGGTTAAGGGGTCTTCTAATTGTTCTTTGAGTTTAAGTTTAAGTCTACTGTCCCACCATACCATGAATAAGTTAGCTATGTCGCCTGCAATGCTAACACCAATGGCTGCTCCTTCCTCTTGGGCATATGTTTTTCCATTAAATTTGAACATATGTTCCTTAAGGGTTAATTTTATGCTGGCCCCCACCGCATGTGCGATCATTTTCTTTAGTTCATCATGGTTTTCGGGTGTCCGTATGGCTCTGGTCCACCCGTTCCATCTATCTGTGTGGGTTTTCTTGGCCATTGAGGTAATGGTAGGTGGTCTGCCTCTTGCTGGTCTTGTAGAGCACAGGTTGCTAAGGTCATATGTGTCTAGGTAATTATTACTATAGGTAAGTTTAAGTAGGAGTTCCAGCTCATTGGTATCAATCCCACGGAACTCAACATTGCTCACTGATCATTTCTACGCATTTCTCCACAGCAAAATCCACGTCAATAGATGGATACAGGGACACAACATCCATACTACCTATTATGCAGTTTGTTAGGTCCCTAGATCGGTTACTCTCGCCGATTCTGCTGAGGAGGTCCTCCGTGCTGTCACATACATCTGGGGACATTTCAATGACGGGGCGTATGATCAGGGAGAGGAAGTAGGACAGTCTGTAGTTACTAGCAATGTTAGCCCCACAGACTGGCCGTGTTAGTGGTCCCGTGACAGGGTCACTGCCCGTTTTATGGTCTTTTCGAAGCCCATACAATGCTGGCACGTCATTGTTCCAGGCCTGGAAGTTGTTGGCAGTCCTTTTGTTGGGCTGCATTATATTTGTCCACATCACCATATGGGCATTGAGGGCTTTTTCTCTATCCTCATGCTCTTGTGGTGTTACTGCTCTTGTGTTAGTGATGTGGGGTTGCATTGCCTGGATGTAGTTTGGCAGACTGTCAACCAACATTCTACCAGACTTGTCTGTTGGAAAGCATGCTATCTCTCCATTACGCGAGCGCTGCATGAGCTTACGCAAGCCATTTGCAGAATTTTCTCCCAGTTGCTGGGTCTCCATTCTATTATGCTTCTTGCTATACTGTTCTATAATATTTCTAAGTTTAGATCTAGCTATACTAAATTTTGCTTCTGTTTGTTCATCGACCTGCGACGGCAATTGCGTGCGTTTGTTAAAAGGTAAAGTCGTGGCGTGGACTCGTCGCAGGTCGAACGACTTATCGGAGGGATTATAAAAAGTAGTGTTCCAGGCTGCTGCTTTATGTGTACTTGTGCTATTGTTATTGTTAGTTGTGTTGTTTCTATTTCCACCAACAGCCTCATGGTTGTTTCTATGTCTCTCATTATTACTCCTGTCCCTTTCCTCTGGCTCATTCTTATTATCTACTCTATTTTGATGGTGGATGGTGGATTGGCAGTATCGGTAGAGGGTCGGACACCATGCTTTCCAGCATAGTTACGTCCCTTTACGATCTGAGTTCAAATCCCACCGAGGTTGACTTTGCCTTTCATCCTTACGGGGTCGATAAAATAAAGTACCAGTAATGCACTGGTTTATTGCTGGCCTTGTGCCTAAAGTAGAAACAATTATCTACTCTATTTTGTGTGTCTGTATGTTCGTCCTGGTTATTTTCGCTGTCCATAGTCTCCCTTCTCCTTTCAATCCTATTACCTTCCCTTATTTCTGTGCTACTGCAATTACTTGTTTTCTGTGTCTGTGTGTTTGTTAAGATTGTGGTGGTGATGAGAGGCATAGAATGTGTGTGTGTGTTGTTGTTGTTGTTGATGTGTGCTGTTGTTGATGTGTGTTGTTGTTGTCTCCGTGTGTGTTATTATTGTTGTGTGTGTTGTTATTGTTGTTTGTGTCTGTTGTTGTTGGGATGTGTGTTGTATATGTGTGTGTGTGTGCGTATGTTGTTACTTTTGTTTTTGTTTTTGTTTTTGAGGCTCCAACGTAATTTTGTAAATGATTTTTCTATTTCTGACAAACAACTAATCATATTTACCTTCTTGAATGTGTCATATTTAGGTGGTAGTTGTAATACAGATAATTCATCAGAGTCGACCATAGTGTTGCTGTATATATTTATGTTGTTGTTGTTGAACTCATCTGTTAATGAGATGTTGGCCATATTTATACTGTCAATTTTGTCGGGATATCTATTGGTATTCGCTAAAGTATCTTGATTTAGTTTTATCTGTTTAAGCCACTTTACTTTCTTTTTAAAGTGCTTATCACATTCTTGAACAATGTACTGTTCTTCAGGACGTATAAGGTTTATAAATATTAGTTTTTCTCTTGGTGTGGTGATCTTAGTTGTTTCTTGTATCAGGTTACGCTTATGTTTTTCTTGATGACTTAATTCTCTATAGATCTTCTTTTTTATGTTTAGAATTAGTGTTCGTTTTAGCCTATCTGCTTGCTTTTTGGTGAGTTGTAATCTTCTTACATCGGTAATGGTGTTGGTGTAAACTCGGGACGAGGCACATTCTTTTATGAAGTGTAGTTGTCGAGATGTTATTGTTTTTCGTAGACAACAGAACATGGTGGTTTTCAGTATCTTGTTAGCCTGGCTAAGGCTTACGATATTTCGTTTCTGAATTTGTTTAGCAAGATTCTTTATCTGAAAACGTGTGTTGAAACCGATATTGTTATACTTTGGGAGGGTCATGTTGCCAATAAGAAACACACGCACCAGTTGCTTTCACTTCAATTTATTATAATAAATTTATAAATTTATAAATTTCCTTTTGGTTGGTTGGTTCCACAACCAGATGGTTGTTTATATATTGTCAAAGTTCTTTCGTCACACATTCTGTGACCTCTTCAGTGACTGGGGATTCTTTTCTTTATTTTTGTGCCTCTCCTTTGTTGTCCTACGCCATCTTGTTTCTGTGTGTGTGTTGTGTGCTCAGTCTGCACATGCGCCACATCCGGCTGTCTGTGTGTGTTTATATTCGTTTATTTATTTGTTTATTTACATGTTACAGGTTGGTTGTTTGTTCTATGTGCATGTGTGTTTTCATTTTGTCCTTAATTGTAAGTTGTGATGTTGCTGTTCCACTTATGTTTTCTATTTAATTTTGGTTGTAATTATTTTATGTTTATTGCCTCTGTGATTTGTCTAAACATTGCGTCTTTTCTGTGTGTAGATTCTATTTTTATTTCTATGTTCTCTAATTTACCCTGTACTAGACACAGAGCTCTGGTTAGATACCATTAATAACAAAAAACAAATCCTCCATTCCCATTATGCCAAACCCATGACTTCCAAATATCTGATCCTCCGAAACTCAGCTATTTCGGACCATACCAAAATCAACATACTGATTGCGGATTTGGTACGGGTGATGAGATACGTGTCCCGCATGTGCAACCCCGAAGAACTAGAGAGACACATACAACACTTCATCCACCGTATGCAGTTCTCTGGTTACAATCAGAGAGATAAAATCAGAGTGTATAGAGGAACCAGAACCAAATGGGAAAAAATGGTAAATAATGACACAAATGGGACCTGCCCCTTGTATAGGAGCAAATTTTGGAATAGAATAGAAAGAACTAGGAATAAAGCTAATAGAATAAACTCATGGTATGATAGCAATAAATACCAGAGTGTAATGTTCATCGATACAACCCCTAGAGGTGAATTAGCTTACAAATTTAGAAGGGCCCTAGATAAACATAAACTCAATATTAAGATAGTAGAAGGACCAGGTACCTCCGTAAAAACACTTATTAGCAAGACATACCCTTTCCAAAGACCCCCCTGTATAGATAAGAAATGTATAACCTGTAAATTAAGCCCCCATATTAACTGTAAAACTAGAAACGTAGTATATAGCATAAGATGTACTGAAGGACAATGTAGAGACAAAAATATAGTGTACATAGGTGAGACAGCTTGTAGTGTAGGGGAACGGATAAATGAACACTGGCGAGACCTTCAAGATAGTAAAGAATCATCTGTACTCTACCAACATGCTAAAATAGAACATAAATTAGAGAACATAGAAATAAAAATAGAATCTACACACAGAAAAGACGCAATGTTTAGACAAATCACAGAGGCAATAAACATAAAAGAATTACAACCAAAATTAAATAGAAAACATGAGTGGAACAGCAACATCACAACTTACAATTAAGGACAAAATGAAAACACACACGCACATAGAACAAACAACCAACCTGTAACATGTAAATAAACAAATAAATAAACAAATATAAACACACACAGACACCCGGATGTGGCGCATGCGCAGACTGAGCACACAGCACACACACAGAAACAAGATGGCGTAGGACAACAAAGGAGAGGCACAAAAGCAAAGAAAAGAATCCCCAGTCACTAAAGAGGTCACAGAATGTGTGACGAAAGAACTTTGACAATATATAAACAACCATCTGGTTGTGGAACCAACCAACCAACCGGAAATTTATAAATTCCTAAATTTATAAATTTATTATAATAAATTGAAGTGAAAGCAACTGGTGCGTGTGTTTCTTATTGGCAACATGACCCTCCCAAAGTATAACAATATCGGTTTCAACACACGATTTCAGATAAAGAATCTTACTAAACAAATTCAGAAACGAAATATTCTATATATATTATATATATATAGATATATTTTATATATATGTATATATATACTGTATTATATAGCAAGATCGCCGAAGACATTGGCAAGGGTGGTGAGAGCTGACCTCAGATCGCTGAAACTCACGGAGATGACGAAGGACCGTGACTACTGGAGAGATGCTGTGCTGAATAGGACCCGTCGCACCCTTGCAGGCAGGCTAAATCAACATCATCATCATCACCGTTCTTCCACTCTAGGACGGGTTGTCCTGTTGTGGGCAGTGCCCAGTTGGCTGACCTTGTCTTGCTCATACAGGAACTGATTCTGGCTTGATTTCTACAGCTGGATGCCCTTCCTAACACCAACCTCATTTACAGTGAGTACTGAGTGCTTTTTTTCCATGGCACCTCCACGTCCACTTTACAGTGTGGTTCGGGTGCTTTTTTGCTGTACCACCATCACCTCCGTTTTTCCACGCTAGCATGGATTAGACGGGTTGTCCTGTTGCCAGCAGTGTCCAAATGGCTGACCTTGTTTTTGCAGTGGGAGGGGGTGCGGGCCTATTGTCTATATCAGGGTTTCCCAACCTGGGTGATATCGCCCACCGGTAGGTGATTTCAACTATCTGGTGGGCGATGAACAAATTTTTTAGGAAATGGTGGGCAACAAAGGATTTTCGGTAATTAAGTATGTTATTGATCATATAATGGCCGGTATGCTCTAATCACACAGTTCGGATTCACTCTTCCCTAGTGTGTCTGCATTAGCTACGTTGCATCAGCCTCAAGGATCACACTGAAAACTAAACTTGGTGAGTTTGTTGAACATTTAAGAGATGTATCATTTTTCAATTTTGTTTCATTGAGAAACATTTAGCAATCAAAAACTTCACTCTTCTGAATAACGTGTCAACTCCAAATGACCATTTTGCAATATTTCATCTTAATAAATATTTCATTTATTAAGCAACCATTCTGAATAATGCTTTATTTTTGGATCCTTAAAATTACTGCACAGGCGGGCGATGGGAATTTTTGTGTGTGGAAAAGTGGGTGATAACGACAAAAATGTTGGGAACCCCTGGTCTATATACCTCAGCTTCGGCTTGTTCCTGTGGGAAGTCAGGTCTTCTGTATCACTGCAAAAAAAGCGGACGTAAATTGATGATGATGATGATTATATATCATCATCATCGTTTAACGTCTATCTTCCACGCTAGCATGGGTTAGACGGGAGTTGTCCCAATTTGAGGCAAGGTTGGTTGGGTGACCATGTCTCGCTTGTATAGGACTCTGGCAGGTTTTCTACGGCTGGATGCCCTTCCTATCACCAACCACGTTTACAGTGTGGACTGGGAACTTTTTAGCGTGTTATCTACACGGCTACATTACAGCGTGGACTGTATTTTTTTGTCGTGACACCTACATATATTATCTACTAGCAGTGGTACCCGGTGTTGCACGGGATAAGGTATTGTGAAATATATAACCGCCTTAGCTAAGCTTAGTATTGCCACAACCACGGCTGGCAAAGAAGTAAGGGTCTGGTGGTACGTAAACGTGAGGAAGAAGTTGTGGGCACTTACCAACTGTTTAGGGAATGAGTGTGAGATTTGTCTTGAGCAAGAGTTGCAGAATAACCGGATGCAGCAGACAGCAAGACATACAGACAGCAAGACATACAGACAGATATTATAAGGCCGCATTCTGGACGCACAGCGAATTGTAGGAAGTGACGTAATGCAGACAGCCAGACATACAGACAGATATTATAAGGGCGCAACGTTATATGTATGTATCTATCTAAAAAGAGAAAGACTAAGAATTATAGAGAGAGATCGCTAAATCGCCTAATGCCGTCCCTAGGGCATTGATGTAATTTATGTATTATTATTTATTTGTTTAATTTTTATTTTTGTATTCTGCTTTTTATTTATGTATTTTGCTTATTGTTCCTTTTATTTAGGTATCTATTTACTCGCTTTACTCTCATTATATACTTATTGTGCTCATTAGCACACGACACTAGAATATTACTCTCTGTACCCTTATACCTGTTTATCTTTATTCACTCCTCCTACCCCCCTAAGAACCACACTACCTATAACCCGGACTAACTGGGGACTAAATATAGTCTTTTTGCGCATTTCATCGGGTTTTACCACTTTCAACCTCACATCACGGGTGTGAATATATACTAATCGTTTGGTAACACGCGATGATCCGACAGATGTGGCGGTTTTTCCCGGCTGCATGCCGGGCGCCTGGGTGGATAAGCCTTCCTTGAGTGCTTGGAAAAACAAATTTCCCCTTCTTTTGGTAAACGAAATTACTCGGGACGGCTGCTTCGTCCCGGGGCCCGCCGCACCGCCGGTTTTGACCACCAAATAGTACCTTTAAATTTCTAGGCTTAATCATAACTATTAGCTGTATCATGCCTCCCTCTACTGCACGTAAATAAATCCCTCTCCTGCGTGAATTAATAGTATTCGTTTGGTATAGTCGATGGCTAGCCGGCGATGGCGGACTTCCCGCTAGCACACCCGACTCCTAACACAGTTACATTCCTGGAGTGCTCAGAAAAATTAATTTCCATTTCTTTCGCTAGACGATATCGCTCGGAACGGCTGACACGTGGTTTGGAAGGGCTGGCCGGGATCTGCAATCGTCGCTGATTATTGACTACTAAACAAGGGCTTAATCTTTACTCTATATCCTACTCTGAAAACTTATCAAGACTATCTATAATACACTTAAACCTTTTCGTAAAAGACTCTTTCTGTAAATTCTTTAACTAAATCTCACAACCCAAACCGTAAACCTTATTTCTCTTATTTTTCTAATTTCATCCTATAACTCTAAACATAAGTTTAACATTCCTAATTGCTAACCAAAATTTCTGTTCACACATTAAACCATACAGACGCCTTTGTTAAAGATATATGTGCTTTGGAAAAAACATTTTTCGCGGCAATTTCAGCCCGATTGTGGCATGACCTTTTCTCTTTGACGGGGAGGTTGTAGCACCTTATAAGCTTACGCCCCTCACCAGATGGTCTTAAGTAGACTTAATAATCAACACTCGAGGGCGACCGACAGAGGTAGAAGCTGCTAAATAGTTGGTCGTCCTCTTGTCTCTGATTTTCAGCCCCATAGATTTTATCTGCTATATTCCTTTGTTATATTTCGAATACCTGATGATATCACCGGATTCATACCGAACCCGGTCATTGAAATGATCATAGTATAATAAACCTTTCAAGGATTTACACCAGTCCAGCCTCCTGTTATTTTCTAATTATATATATATATATATATATATATATATATATATATATATATATATATATATATATATATGTGTAAGTATGTTTTGAAACAGCGAGCAAGTTTGAAATTAGAAAATAGAAGCTTTCACCGTATTTTTTTACTAAAGAAATTTTAGCCTGAAAGTGGGGTTTAGAACCCTCAGAGAAATGGAAAAAGACGAGTATTGACGTACATGGGAGTCAAACCCACATCTCTGGCGTCATGCAGTAATAGAGTACACGACCTCCCATGGGTACCTGCTGAAGCATATAAACAATATGCCCCCACTCCCCCCACCGCAAGGTGGTCGTGGAGGTGCCACGGCAAAAAAGCACCCAGCCCACACTGTAAAGTGGACGTGTAGGCGCCACGAAAAAGCACCCAGCACTCACTGTAAATGAGGTTGGTGTTAGGAAGGGCATCCAGCTGTAGAAATCAAGCCTTGTATGAGCAAGGCATGGTCAGCCGACCAGACACTGCCCACAACAGGACAACCCGTCTAACCCATGCTAGCGTGGAAGAACGGACGTAAAACGGTGATGATGATGATGATGAACTATAATGTCACCAAGAAAGTGGACGTAAAATGATGATGATGATATACTGCCATGTATAACAAATCAACTCATGGATTTCCATGAATTACAAGCAAGATGAAGTAAAAGCAAAATATTGCCATTATATGCCCTCAAGTGTTCAGTACTTGTTCAGTACTTGATATGATTAATATCTGCATAAGTGTACAGTATGTAGCCATACATACAATTTCTATGGCAATCCAGAAGTATTAGCAGATCATAAGAGTTTATTAAGAGTTATATAACAATAATTAAGGAGGCATATTTACATGTATATATGTATGTGTGTGCGTCTATATATATATAAATATATATATAAATATATATATATGTAGGCACATGGCTTAGTGGTTAGAGCATATGGAGGCATGTGGCATGTGGCTTAGTGGTTAGAGCATTGGCCTTGCAATCGAAAGGTTGTGAGTTCAATTCTCAGACCGGGTGATGTGTTGTTTCCTTGAGCAAGACACTTTATTTCACATTGCTCCAGTTTACTCAGCTGTAGAAATGAGATGATAGGGACTGGGGTCCATATCATTCCACTGCAAAGTGGTCGTGGAGGTGCCACGGCAAAAAAGCACCCAGCACTCACTGTAAATGAGGTTGGTGTTAGGAAGGGCATCCAGCTGTTGAAATCAAGGCAGAATCATTTCCCGTCCAACCCTTGCAAGCAGGGAAAAGGCGGACGTAAAATGATGATGATGATGATGATGATGATATATATATATGTATATATATATAGACACACACATATATATATATATCAAGGAAGCACTTTGGATCAAACGCCAAGGACCACAAATAAATAACCGATCCGAGAGAAGTAAGACGAGGTGGCTGGTGTAAACAAACGAGACAACAACACACACACAGTGGCATTGAAACGATTGTTTGTGTTTAGCGCCCCCACCTTCCACCGACCAACAAGCGACCAGACAGACTACTACACTGATAGTACCAAAGACTGAATATAAGCAGTACAATGGATTGACAGCTAGCGCCATCCCACTCCTACAATAAAAAGGAGCTGCTTCGACCTTTGCTTGACCGCACCTATTCCACGCGCACGTGTGCTCTACAGAATATCTCAGTTACACACAAACCGCGGACAACAGAGGCCACGTACTGTTCCTCTCCGACAGATAACTCCCCCCACCCCCCAAAAAACCCTCCCAGTTGATGGATGCGAAATCCGAAATATAGGGACAATTAAATCTCTCCAAAGGTAACTCTCATCATCATCATCATCATCAACGTTTAACGTCCGTGTTCCACGCTTGCATGGGTTTGGACGGGGGTAGTCCCACTTGAGGCAAGAGTGATTGTCTTGCTCGCATAGGACTGTCTGGCAGGTTTTCTACAGTTGGATGCCCTTCCTAACACCAACCACATTTACAGTGTGGGTCTGGGAGGTTTTTACCGTGTTGCCTACACGGCCACATTACAGCGTGGACTGTGTGTTTTTTTGTCGTGACACCTACACGATCTCATTTGTTTCGGCCTGGATGGCGCGGCACCAACATAACTTTACATAGAACGGGGTGGTGTGGATGGGGTGGGGGTGGTGGGGGTGGGACGGGGTGTATTTTGTTAGAGATGCGTACTGGTTGGAGTAGGTTTTACTATATATTTAGGTAAGGCGGGTCTTCTCTGTTACTGAGTACCGCCAAAGGTCTCGGTCCAGTGACATTGTCTTGGAGAGGTGCAAGTGTGTGATGTCGGAGCTCATCAGCTCGTCCCAGGTCCTTCTAGGTCTGCCCATTCCAACTCTATCTCGTGTTATTTTTATTTTTTAAGGTGGTGGATTGGCAGTATCGGTACAGGGTTGGACGCCATGCTTTCTAGCATAGTTACGTCCCTTTACGATCTGAGTTCAAATCCTGCCGAGGTTGACTTTGCCTTTCATCCTTACAGGGTCGATAAAATAAAGTACCAGTAATACATTGGGATAATTCCTGGCCTTGTGCCAAAAGTAGAAACAATTATTTTTATTATTTATGCTCTTTCCTACGTTCCTCTACACACTATACATCTCATTCTACATTTCCTCTTACATCTCTCTCTTCACCACCGGATTTTGTTACCTGGAGATTTACTCATCTGCATTGTTGAGGCTTCCAAAACGACCAAAAAAAAAAAAAATGTTATTATTCCACAATGCTTCAAGCAAACTTCAATAATCTCCTTATATATATATATATATATATCATCATCATTTTATGTCCGCTTTTCCCTGCTTGCAAGGGTGGGACGGGAACTGATTCTGGCTTGACTTCTACAGCTGGATGCCCTTCCTAACACCAACCTCATTTACAGTGAGTGCTGGGTGCTTTTTTGCCGTGGCACGTCCACGACCACTTTGCAGTGGAATGATATGGACCCCAGTCCCTATCATCTCATTTCTACAGCTGAGTAAACTGGAGCAATGTGAAATAAAGTGTCTTGCTCAAGGAAACAACACATCACCCGGTCTGAGAATTGAACTCACAACCTTTCGATTGCAAGGCCAATGCTCTAACCACTAAGCCATGTGCCTCCATATATATATATATAAGTAAGTATGTTTTGAAACAGTGAGCCAGTTTAAAATTAGAAAATATATAGCCTGTATTTTGTTAGAGATGCCTACTGGCAAGGCGGGTCTTCTCTATTACTGAGTACCGCCAAAGGTCTCGGTCCAGTGACATTGTCTTGGAGAGGTGTAAGTGTGTGAGGTCGGAGTTTATCAGCTCGTCCCAGGTTTTTCTGGGTCTGCCTATTCCGTGGCTACCGTCTATCTTTATTGCCCTGCACTTTGTTATACAGCTATCATCCTTCATGCGCATCACGTGACCATACCAACGTAGCCTTCTCTCTAGTAAACAACATCTGATCCCTCTTATTTCTAATTTTTTCCTTAGTTCGTTTATGCTTTGTCGTTCACGTATATTACTATTACACATCCAGCGGAGCATGCAAGCTTCGTTTCTCTCTAGTCTGCGTATATCCTCTGCACACAATGCCCAGGTCTCACTGCCATGCAACATTGCTGTTCGTATGCAGGCATCGTACAGCCTGCCTTTCATTTTTAGGGAGAACCCTTTAGCGGCTAATAGTGGTATAAGCTCTCTGAACTTTTTCCACCCAGTTCTGACTCTAGCTACTGTACTTTCAGAGCACCCTCCCCCACTGCTGATTTTGTCACCCAGGTAACGGAAGCAGTCCACTATTTCTATAGAACCCTCTGCGCAGTTGAAAGAGCTAGTATTTTGTGAGCACTTGCTGCTACTTATATCCCCAGAACACCGGTCACATGTAAAATCTATGTTCTTAGTTAGCTTACCTGTGATCCCACTACATCTTTTATGCACCCAAACTTTGCATTTGGGACACAAAATGGAATTTCTACCTACGCCTTTCCTACACTCTGCGCATGGCCACTTCCCGGAGGGGACCGCCGCCTTATTTTCTTTCTTACAAACTAGAACTTTAGTCTTAGCTAGGTTAATTTTAAGGCCTTTTGATTCTAGGCCGTGCTTCCATGTTTGGAATTTCTTCTCTAGCTCGGCCATTGATTCAGCTATGAGCGTTAGATCATCTGCGTATAGGAGTTCCCATGGGCAGCCGGTCTTGAACTCCACTGTTATAGCCTGGAGGGCAATAATAAATAGTAGGGGGCTAAGAACAGAGCCCTGATGAACACCAACTTTTACACTAAACTCTTCACTATATTCGTTGTTAATTCTAACCTTGCTAACTGTTTCTTTATACATGGCTTGTATAGCTCTCACAAGCCATTCATCAACACCTAGTTTTCTAAGAGCCCACCAGATAATGGAACGGGGGACTCTGTCGAAGGCCTTCTCCAAGTCGACGAAAGCTAAGTATAGGGGTTTACTTTTAGCTAGGTACTTCTCCTGTAGTTGTCGTACAATGAAAAGAGTGTCTGTGGTACTTTTTCCTGACACAAACCCGAACTGCATTTCATCTAGATCAATTCGCTCTCTGATTAGTTGCGCTATAACTTTTTCCGTGACCTTCATGACCTGGGCGATTAATTTAATGCCTCTATAGTTACTCCTATCTAGGGCATCTCCTTTACCCTTATAACAGTTAACGGTAATGCTGCTGCGCCAGTCCTTCGGAACAACCCCATTCTGTATGACTTGGTTGACTATCCGGGTGACCATGGTGTGTCCCACCGTACCAGATGCCTTCAGCATCTCGGCAACTATTTCCGAAGGCCCAGCCGCCTTGCCTGTCTTCATATCTTTGATTGCCTTACTTATTATACTACCCTCGACTAACACTGCTGGTCCCTCTATTGGGTCGATGTGGGGGAGACTGTCTTTCTCCCATTTATTCTCCTCATTTAGTAGCCTTTCATAGTGACACTTCCAAGCTACCTTCTTATCGGCGTCGGTGATGGCAAGTATGCCGTCATCGTTAAGTACACACTTCTCCCCGACAATATCACTGTTTTCCTTGACACATTGCCTAGCAATCCTGAACACCTCACGTTTTTGGTCATCGCGTTGTAGAACATGCTTGAACTTTCTTTCCTCTGCTTCCCTTCTTGCGAAGTACACTTGTCTCCTAGCTTCCCTCCTGGCCACTTGATAGTCTTCTCTGCTTCCCCCATCCCGCCATACTTTCCAAGCCTGCTTTTTGGCCTTAATTGACCCCTCCACCTTACTGTTCCACCACCATGTTACTCTCCTCCTGCCTACAGGCCTGCTCCAGCCACAGACTTCGTCTGCCGCCGTCAGCAGGTTTGCTTTCAGGAATTCCCACTGTTCCTCTACCTTGTACGTCTCTAATTGCTCTTCCTCACTGTCGAAAGCATCAAGTAATATGCTTTGGAATTTATTTTTGGCTTTGGGGTCCTTTAGCTTCCATATTTTTCTCCTGAGGATAGTCCTCTTCTGTTGTCTAGTACGTCTCGTCCTGACTATTAGGTCGCTAATTATCAGTCTATGTTGGGAAGTGCATTCTTCATGGGGGAGGGATTTAGTGTTTACGACAGTCACTTTGTCACGTCTTCTGGTAAGGATATAATCTACCTGGCTAGTATGTTCCCCTGATCTGTAGGTGATCAAGTGATTGTCTCGTTTTTTGAAGTTAGTGTTGCAGATAGTTAGGTTATTTGTGTCGCAGAATTCCAGGATTCTGGAGCCTTCCTCATTTCTAGTACCAAACCCATAGCCTCCATGGATTTCGTCGTAGCCGTCACAATGTTGTCCAACGTGACCGTTTAGGTCGCCTGCAATAATTATATAGTCACTGTCGGTTATTTGGGAGGTAATATATATATATATATAACGAAGGAAATGTGGTAAGGAACCAGGTGGACCATAACGCACCAAAGTACTCAATACTTGAGGTAGTAGAGTGGGTAATAGGAACCAGTAAGACCCCGACAGCTGAGCTCAAGCCGTTTCGACGGCTAATTCTGGACTGAGTCCAGAATTAGCCGTCGAAACGGCTTGAGCTCAGCTGTCGGTGTCTTACTGGATCCTATATATATATATATATATATGAACGGAAAAAATGAAACGAAATTTCATTTCCCACTCTTAGTACGGCTGTTACTTAAATATAAGTATGTACACGTACATACATATATGTATACAGACGTACAGTAGTATGTATATATATATACATACAGGCACACATATATATATATGTACGTATGGATTCACAGAACATTTATTACAATGCTCGGTGTGTTTGTAAACAAACATCCCGTATTAAGCCGTAGTGTCCAGCAACCATCGTTGCTCGTTTGTTCAACACTGACAAAGGAACACTGTACTAGTTTCAAGCTTATTAGCTATCGTCAGCAACGTATACCTTCCTGCCAGATTGTTGAACGTATATACTTACCTTATGCATATTAACAGCTGAGTAGCCCAATTTGCATATATGTATATATATATATATGTATGTATATATATATATATATATATATATATATATATATATATATATATATATATATATATATATGTATATATATATATGTAAGTATGTGTGTATACGTACATACATATATGTATACAGACGTACAGTAGCATGCATATATATATATATATATATATATACATACAGGTACACATACATATATGCACGTATCAGTTTAGCGGACGCTTATTATAACGCCGCTTTGTTCGTTTGTAAACAAACTGAACAGCCTGAATTTTATGCCATACAGTGTTAAGGCAACCACGTCACCTTTTTGTTCAACACTGACACAGGAACGATGTACTAGTTTCAAGCTTGTTAGCTATCATCAGCACCGTATACCCTTCTGCCAGATAGTTGAACGTTCGAAAGTATATACTTTCCTTATGAAAATTAACGGCTGAGCAGCCTAATTTGCATATCGAGTGAGTCAAGTCGGTCAGGCATACCGAAAACGATAAGTTGAAATAAATTGAAAACGAAATTTCATTTCTCACTCTTAGTACGGCACTTACTTAAATGTAAGTATGTGTGTATACGTACATACATATATGTATACAGACGTACAGTAGCATGCATATATATATATATATATATATATACATACAGGTACACATACATATATGCACGTATCAGTTTAGCGGACGCTTATTATAACGCCGCTTTGTTCGTTTGTAAACAAACTGAACAGCCTGAATTTTATGCCGTACAGTGTTAAGGCGTAAAATGAAATGATGATGATGATATATATATATATATATATATATATATATATATACGTATATGTATTTATATATATATATATGTGTATATCATCATCATCACCATCATTATTTTACGTCCGCTTTTCCCTGCTTGCAAGGGTGGGACGGGAACTGATTCTGGCTTGATTTCTACAGCTGGATGCCCTTCCTAACACCAACCTCATTTACAGTGAGTGCTGGGTGATTTTTTGCCGTGGCACCTCCACGACCACTTTACAGTGGAATGATAGGGACTCCAGTCCCTATCATCTCATTTCTACAGCTGAGTAAACTGGAGCAATGTGAAATAAAGTGTCTTGCTCAAGGAAACAACACATCACCCGGTCTGAGAATTGAACTCACAACCTTTCGATTGCAAGGCCAATGCTCTAACCACTAAGCCATGTGCCTCCATATATATATATATAAGTAAGTATGTTTTGAAACAGTGAGCCAGTTTAAAATTAGAAAATATATAGCTTTCACCGTATTTTTGACTAAAGGAATTTTAGCTTGATAACGGGGTTTAGAACCCTCAGATAAATGGAAAAAGATGAGTATTGACGTACATGTACGTCAATACTCATCTTTTTCCATTGGCCTTGCACAGGATGTAGGAAAAGTGTAGGTAGGAACTCCATTCTCTGTCCCAATTACAAACAATGGGTACACAAGAGATGTAGCGGGATCTCAGGAAGCTTAATTAAGAGTGTAGGCTTCACATGCAGCAGCTGTACTGGGACAGCAAGCAGCAAACAGCCACAGGAAACTAGTACCACCAATCTCTGGGAGGGCTTCTGCTACCTAGGTGATCGAATTAGCAGCGGAGGTGGGTGTTCAGAAATTACAATAACTAGGGTGAGAACGGGATGGAAGAAGTTCAGGGAACTACTGCCACTGCTAGCTGCAAAAGGCTTCTCCCTCAAAATGAAAGGCAGACTGTATGATGCGTGTATCCGAACAGCAATGTTACATGATAGTGAGACCTGGGCACTGAAGGTGGAAGACTTATGTAGATTAGAGAGAAACGAAGCCTGCATGCTCCGATGGATGTGTAACAGTAATATACGTGAATGACAAAGCATAAATGAATTGAGAGAGAGACTGAGCATAAGAGGAATCAAATGCTGTGTGCAGGAGAGGCGGTTGCGTTGGTATGGACATGTGATGCGTATGAAGGATGACAGCTGCATAAAAAGGTACAGAGCACTAGAAGTTGATGGAAACCACGGAGTGGGGAGACCCAAGATGACCTGGGATGAGGTGATAAAAGCAGACCTTACCCAATTACACCTCTCAAAGGCGATGACCGTGACCTCTGGCGTCACGCAGTAATACAGAGTAGCCAACCTCCCATGGGTACAAGCTGAAGCATATAGACAATATGCCCCCACACCTCCCACTGCAAGGTGGTCGTGGAGGTGCCACGGCAAAAAAGCACCCAGCCCACACTGTAAAGTGGACGTGTAGGCACCACGGAAAAGCACCCAGTACTCACTGTAAATGAGGTTGGTGTTAGGAAGGGCATCCAGCTGTAGAAATCAAGCCAAATCAGTTCCTGTATGAGGAAGGCATGGTCAGCCGACCAGACACTGCCCACAACAGGACAACCCGTCTAACCCATGCAAGCGTGGAAGAACGGACGTAAAACGGTGATGATGATGATGATATATACACGCACGCACACATATATATATATACATGCACACACAAACGTATATATATATACGCATGCACAAACACACACATATATATATATACATGAACACACAAACACACACACACACATACATATATACATGCACACACAAACACATATATATATATACGCACACAAACACGCGCACATATATATATATACATACATGCACACACACACACATTTATATATATATATACACACACACACATATCATCATCATCATCATCATCACCGTTTTACGTCCGTTCTTCCATGCTAGCATGGGTTAGACGGGTTGTCCTGTTGTGTGCAGTGTCTGGTCGGCTGACCATGCCTTGCTCATACAGGAACTGATATGGCTTGATTTCTACAGCTGGATGCCCTTCCTAACACCAACCTCATTTACAGTGAGTGCTGGGTGCTTTTTTGTGGCACCTACACGTCCACTTTACAGTGTGGGCTGGGTGCTTTTTTGCCGTGGCACCTCCACGACCACCTTGCGGTGGGGGGTGTGGGGGCATATTGTTTATATGCTTCAGCATGTACCCATGGGAGGTCGGGTACTCTGTATTACTGCGTGACATATATATATATATATATACATACACGCACGCACACACACACACACACACACACACACACACACACACACATATATATATATATATATATATATATATAAATGCACACAAACACACACACATATACACAAACATATATATATACATTCCCCCTTTCCCCACTCTCAAGAGCGTGAAACTAATAAACCTTTGTTTGTACTGCCTCTGTTTTGTTCCCGTTCCATTTTTCACTAAATCATCATCATCGTTTAATGTCCATCTTCCACGCTTGCATGGGTTTGGACAGGAGTTTTCCCACTTGAGGCAAGAGTGGTTGTCTTGCTCGCATAGGACTGTCTGGCGGGTTTTCTACGGCTTGATGCCCTTCCTAACACCAACCATGTTTACAGTGTGGACTGGGAGGTTTTTACCGTGTTACCTACACGGCCACATTACAGCGTGGACTGTGTGTTTTTTTGTCGTGACACCTACACGACCTCATTTGTTTCGGACTGGATGTTGTGGCACCAACATAACTTTACATTAAAAGGGGTGGTGTGGATGGGGTGGGGGTAGTGGGACGAGGGTGTATTTTGTTAGAGGTGCCTACTGACTGTAGGTTTCGCTTTGTACTTAGGCAAGGCGGGTCTTCTGTATTACTGCGTAGCGCCAAAGATCTCGGTCCAGTGACATTGTCTTGGAGAGGTGTAAGTGTGTAAGGTCGGAATTTATCAAGTCGTCCCAGGTTTTTCTGGGTCTACCTACTCCGTGGCTACCGTCTATTTCTATCGCCCTGCACTTTTTTATACAGCTGTCGTCTTTCATGCGCATCACGTGACCATACCAACGTAGTCTTCTCTCGAGTAAACAACATCTGATCCCTCTTATTCCTAATTTCTCCCTTAGTTCATTTATGCTTTGCCGTTCACATATATTACTATTACACATCCAGCGGAGCATGCAAGCTTCGTTTCTCTCCAGTCTGCGTATATTCTCTGCACACAATGCCCAGATCTCACTGCCATGTAACATTGCTGTTAATGTATATACAAATGCACAAACACACACATATATATATATATATATATATATATATATATATATATATATGGTGGTGGTCTCTTAGAAAACTAGGTGTTGACGAATGGCATGTGAGAGCTATACAAGCCATGTATAAAGAAACAGTCAGTAAGGTTAGAATTAACAACGAATATAGTGAAGAGTTTAGCGTAAAAGTTGGTGTCCATCAGGGCTCTGTTCTTAGCCCCCTACTATTTATTATTGCCCTTCAGGCTATAACAGAGGAGTTCAAGACCGGCTGCCCATGGGAACTCCTATACGCAGATGATCTAACGCTCATAGCTGAATCAATGACCGAACTAGAGAAGAAATTCCAAACATGGAAGCACGGCCTAGAATCAAAAGGCCTTAAAATTAACCTGGCTAAGACTAAAGTTCTAGTTTGTAGGAAAGAAAATAAGGCGGCAGTCCCATCTGGGAAATGGCCATGCTCAGTGTGTAGGAAAGGCATAGGTAGAAACTCCATTTTATGTCCCAAATGCAAAGTATGGGTGCATAAAAGATGTAGTGGGATCACAGGTAAGCTAACTAAGAACATAGATTTTACATGTGGCCGGTGCTCTGGTGCAATAAGTAGCAGCAAGTGCCCACAAAATACTAGCTCCTTCAACTGCGCAGAGGGTTCTATAGAAATAGTGGACAGCTTCCGTTACCTGGGTGACAAAATCAGCAGTGGGGAGGGTGCTCTGAAAGTACAGTAGCTAGAGTCAGAACTGGATGGAAAAAGTTCAGAGAGCTTATACCACTATTAGCCGCTAGAGGGTTCTCCCTAAAAATGAAAGGCAGGTTATACGATGCCTGCATACGAACAGCAATGCTGCATGGCAGTGAGACCTGGGCATTGTGTGCAGAGGATATATGCAGACTAGAGAGGAACGAAGCTTGCATGCTCCGCTGGATGTGCAATAGTAATATACGTGAACGGCAAAGCATAAACGAACTAAGGAAAAAATTAGAAATAAGAGGGATCAGATGTTGTTTACTCGAGAGAAGGCTACGTTGGTACGGTCACGTGATGCGCATGAAAGACGACAGCTGTATAACAAAGTGCAGGGCAATAAAGATAGACGGTAGCCACGGAGTAGGCAGACCCAGAAAAACATGGGACGAGCTGATAAATTCCGACCTCACACGCTTACACCTCTCCAAGACAATGTCACTGGACCGAGACCTTTGGCGGTACTCAGTAATAGAGAAGACCCGCCTTACCTAAATACAAAGTAAAAACCTACTACAGTCAGTAGGCATCTCTATCAACCCCCCCCCCTCCGTCCCACCACCTCCACCCCATCCACACCGCCCCTTTCAATGTACAGTTATGTTGGTCCCACAACATCCAGGCCGAAACAAATGAGATCGTGTAGGTGTCACGACAAAAAACACACAGTCCACGCTGTAAATGTGGCCGTGTAGGCAACACGGTAAAAACCTTCCAGCCCCACACTGTAAATGTGGTTGGTGTTAGGAAGGGCATCCAGCTGTAGAAAACCCGCCAGACAGTTCACGCTGTAATGTGGCCGTGTAGGCAACACGGTAAAAACCTCCCAGCCCCACACTGTAAATGTGGTTGGTGTTAGGAAGGGCATCCAACTGTAGAAAACCCGCCAGACAGTCCTATGCAAGCAAGACAACCACTCTTGCCTCAAGTGGGAAAACCCCCGTCCAAACCCATGCAAGCGTGGAACACGGACGCTAAACCTGATGATGATGATGATGATGATGATATATAAATGCACACAAACACACACACATATACACATAAACACATATATATATATATAATGTATATACAAATGCACAAACACACACACACGCACATATATATATATATATATATATATATATAAATGCACACAAACACACACACATATACACATAAACACATATATATATATATAATGTATATACAAATGCACAAACACACACACATATATATATATATATATATATATATATATATATATATATATATATATATATATAAATGCACACAAACACACACACATATACACATAAACACATATATATATTAGAAATTAGAAATTATAAGCTTTCACCGTATTTTAGACTAAAGAAATTTCTAGCCTGATAGTGGGGTTTATAACCCTCGGAGATGTTTGTTGTATCCAAGAGACCAGGTGGAGGGGCAGGCCTGCTAGATTCATTGTGAGTAAAAAACGTTGCTATAAGCTTTTCTGGGTGGGAAATGGCAATGAGATAGGTGAGGTAGGAATCATGTTAGCAGCAAAATGGGTGGATAAGATAATAGACGTAAATAGAGTGAACGACAGAATAATTAAAATAAGACTTGTTCTAAATAGAACTACTGCGACAGTAATATCTGCGTATGCGCCCCAATCCGGACTGCCTGGCGCTATAAAAGACAGATTCTATGAGACACTGATGCTCACTACCTCCCAAATAACCGACAGTGACTATATAATTATTGCTGGCGACCTAAATGGCCACGTTGGACAACATTATGATGGCTATGACGGAATCCATGGAGGCTATGGGTTTGGTACTAGAAATGAGGAAGGCTCCAGAATCCTGGAATTCTGTGATGCAAATAATCTAACTATCTGTAACACTAACTTCAAAAAACGAGTTAATCACTTGATCACCTACAGATCAGGGGACCATACCAGCCAGGTAGATTATATCCTTACCAGAAGACGTGACAGAGTGTCTGTTGTAAACACTAAATCCCTCTCCCATGAAGAATGCACCTCCCAACATAGACTGATAATTAGCGACTTCATAGTCAGGACGAGACGTACTAGACAGCAGAAGAGGTCTATCCTCAGGAGAAAAATATGGAAGCTAAAGGACCCCACAGCCAGAAATAAATTTAAAAGCATATTACTTGATGCTTTCAACAGTAAGGAAGAGCAATTAGAGTCGTACAATATAGAGGAACAGTGGGAATTCCTGAAAGCAAACCTGCTGATGGCGGCAGACGAAGTCTGTGGCTGGAGCAGGCCTGTAGGCAGGAGGAGAGTAACATGGTGGTGGAACAGTAAGGTGGAGGAGTCAATTAAGGCCAAAAAGCAGGCTTGGAAAGTATGGCGGGATGGGGGAAGTAGAGAAGACTATCAAGTGGCCAGGAGGGAAGCTAGAAGACAAGTGTACTTCGCAAGAAGGGAAGCAGAGGAAAGAAAGTTCAAGCATGTTCTACAACACGAGGACCAATAACGTGTGGTGTTCAGGATTGCTAGGCAATGTGTCAAGGAAAACCGTGATATTGTCGGGGAGAAGTGTGTACTTAATGATGATGGCGTACTTGCCTTCACTGATGCTGATAAGAAGGTAGCTTGGAAGTGTCACTACGAAAGGCTACTAAATGAGGAGAATAAATGAGAGAAAGACAGTCTCCCCCACATCGACCCAATAGAGGGACCAGCAGTGTTAGTCGAGGGTAGTATAATAAGTAAGGCAATCAAAGATATGAAGACGGGTAAGGCGGCTGGGCCTTCGGAAATAGTTGCCGAGATGCTGAAGGCATCTGGTACGGTGGGACACACCATGGTCACCCGGATAGTAAACCAAGTCATACAGAATGGGGTTGTTCCGAAGGACTGGCGTAGCAGCATCATCGTTAACTGTTACAAGGGTAAAGGAGACGCCCTAGATAGGAGTAACTATAGAGGCATTAAATTAATCGACCAGGTCATGAAGGTCACGGAAAAAGTAATAGCGCAACTAATCAGAGAGCGAATTGATCTAGATGAAATGCAGTTCGGGTTTGTGTCAGGCAAAAGTACCACAGACGCTCTTTAATAACGGTAGTAGTAATATAAACAATAACTCTGAGTATAGAAATAACAGCCATAACTATAACAATAGCAGGAAAGTGAGAAATAGTAATAATGGTAAAAATACTAACGATAGACAGAACAACAACAACAACCACAATAATAATAATAATAGAAACATTAACCACAGACACAGCAACAGTGACCACAGTAGTAATAACGGTAACAATACGAACAACAACAACAATAACCACATTGGTAATAATGGAAATAGTACATGTAGCAACATCAATGATAGACACAACAAAAACAAGAAACATAATAAAAGTAACAACCAGAATGGTAGAAATAACAGTAACAACAACAATAACGGTGAAGTAAACAACAATACATCTAGCAATCATAACAATAATAATAATGCTAATGATAGAAACAACAACAACCACCCTGATAACAACAATAGCAACACACACAACTATGACGATAGATATAATGACAACCCCTTAGAGAAACTATTTTTCAACCCAGCTGACAAAACATATAAGATGGGTAATATCTATCCTACGAGGTTACCCTTTAATAAAAGAGTTTGCATACCACAACAAATAGATGACGAGACAGAGGCACAGTTCACCATAGCTAGAAATAAGATTAGACAAATAGTAGACAGGTATACTAAGAGACAGAGCAGACCAGAGGCCCAACAACTTGGGAGGAAACCTGTAGAAGGCTTGGTTAGCCTCAAGCAGCGCACAAGGGATGGTGAGGTAGTATGTCTACCCACGGATAAGTCTGGTAGGATGTCAATAGATAGCATGCCGAACTATATCAAGGCTATGCAACCCCACATCACCAACACGAGCGAAATTGCACAACAAACACACGATGGGAGAGAGAAAATCCTCAATGCTCACATGATGATGTGGACTGACATCCTAAAGCCAAGCAGACGCACTGCCAACAACTTCCAGGCGTCTAACAATGGCATACCACCCTTGTATGGGCTCCGCAAAGACCACAAGACAGTCGACGACCCGACAACAGGACCACCAACAAGACCCGTATGCGGAGCTAATATAGCTAGTAACTACAGGATCTCCTACTTCCTCTCAATGGTTATACGCCCCATAATCAAGATTCCCCAGATGCATGTGACAGTACAGAGGACCTCCTCAGCAGAATCAGTGAGTGCAACAAAAACAGGAACCTATCCGACTGCATAATAGGCAGCATGGATGTGGTGTCACTGTACCCATCCATTAACATTGATTTTGCTGTGAAAAGATGTGTGGAGATGATCATTGAGAGTGAGGTGGAGTTCTGCGAAGTCGACACAGACGAACTGGGCCTCCTACTTAGACTTACCTACGACACTGACTACCTAGACAGCCATGACCTTAGACGTTTCTGCCCCAGTAGACCTATAAGAGGTAGACCCCCCACCATAACCTCAATGGCAAAAAAGACTCCCATGGGAAGGTGGATTGGGTGGACCAAAGCTATACAGACCCCCTAAAACAATGATCAGGTAAGAAAAATGGTCGCACATGCAATAGGGGCTAGTATCAAAACTACCCTAAAAGGCCACATATTTAAGTTCAACGAGAAGATCTACACCCAAAATGAGGGAGCAGCCATTGGCCTCAGCATAGCTGGTGATGTTGCCAACCTTTTCATGGTATGGTGGGAAAGGAGACTTAAAGATTTCCTTAATGAGAGCTCCATAGACCTCATCATGTACTCTCGTTATGTAGACGATATCAATATAGTTATAAGAACATCCCCACTAGAGAGCACTAACAAGTTTGATTTAGAACGTAGCACGATGGAAAGCATCCAGCAGATAGATAATTCCATACACCAGAGTATAACTGTAACTATCGACTTCCCTTCCAAACACCCTAACAATAGACTACCTGTATTAGACACAGAACTCTGGATTAACACTATAGACGAGAGAGCCCAAATTCTCCACTCACACTATGCTAAACCCATGGCCTCCAAATACCTGATACTCAAAAACTCAGCAATGTCCAGTAGTGCTAAGTTTAATATTCTGATCGCAGATTTGGTACGAGTGATGAAGAATGTGTCCCGCATGTGCGACCCAACAGAAATGGAAAGACACATCCAACACTTCATCAACCGCATGCAGTTCTCTGGCTACAACCAAAGAGACAGAGTTAGAGTATACGAAGGAGCCATGGAGAAGTATAAGACCCTCATAGAACTGGACATGAAAGGAATTTGCCCATTATACAGGAGCAAATCATGGAATAGCTTAGATAGGGCTAGACATAAGATAGGGAAAGCCACCTCATGGTACGACAACCAGAGATACCAGAGATACCAGAGATACCAGAGTGTCATGTTTGTGGACGCTACCCCCGGAGGGAAATTAGCTAACCAGTGTAGAAAGGCCCTGAGAAAGACCCACTTAAAAATTAAGGTGGTAGAAAAGCCAGGAACCACCATAAAATCCCTGATCAGCAAAACCTACCCTTTTAAGAAAACCCACTGTACCAATAGGAAGTGTATCATATGTAAGGTAAACCCCCGGATAAACTGTAAAACTAGAAACGTAGTCTATAGCATAAGATGTACAGAGGGTACTTGCAGAAACATGACAACAACATACATAGGTGAGACAGCTCGTAGCATAGGTGAAAGGATAGACCAACACTGGGGCAACTAAAAGGCTGAAAAAACGGGTCAGTACTATACGACAACAACATGACGGTAACATAGACAACATAGAAATTAGAATAATATCTAAACATAGAAATGACCCAGCAGATAGGCAAATCAGAGGCCAGTGAAATAGAAATTAGAAGGCCAAGACTAAACAGAAAGAATGAATGGAATAACAACAACACCCAAACAAACAACACTGACCTAACAGAAGTATAAATAAGTAAATAAAATAAAATAAAATAAATAAATAAATAAATAAATACATACACAAACACAATAACAACAAGCACATAAACACACACTAGTCACCCATCACACAGCAAACAAAACACTATACACACACGCAAACGCATGAGCAAAGAAGACAAAATAAAATAAACAAACAAGCAAATAAATAAATATATAGACAGACTGAATAAAAATGGCGTAGACATATAATACAACAGGAGGAAACGATAACACCACTGACAATGTTGCAGATGTGCAACGAAAGAACTTTGATAAACTATATATATGTGTTTGTGTCTATATTGTATCTGTATTATTTTTGACCGTCGGTCAGTCAATGGCAACATTGAGGACCGAGTAAGTTAGATTACCGATATAAAAGACACAGAAGCGAGAAGCGAAAACCAACCAAACAGTGAGTGTGTTCTGTTATTAATTCTGGCAATATTACACAAATATGACCCTCCCCAAGTATAACAATATTTGTTTCGACACACAATTTCATATAAAAAACCTCGCAAAACTAATTCATCGCCGCTATATATATATATATATATATTAATGCACACACACACACACATATACACACATATATATATATAAAGTATATACAAATACACAAACACACACACATATATATATATATATATATATACACCTGATCACCTATAGATCCGGGGAACACACAAGCCAGGTAGATTATATCCTTACCAGAAGACGCGACAGAGTGTCTGTTGTAAACACTAAATCCCTCCCCCATGAAGAATGCACCTCCCAACATAGACTGATAATTAGCAACCTCATAGTCAGGACGAGACATACTCGACAGCAGAAGAGGACTATCCTCAGGAGAAAAATATGGAGGCTAAAGGACCCCACAGCCAGAAATAAATTCCAAAGCATATTACTTGATGCTTTCGACAGTAAGGAAGAGCATTTAGAGTCGGACAATATAGAGGGACAGTGGGAATTCCTGAAGGCAAACCTGCTGATGGCGGCAGACGAAGTCTGTGGCTGGAGCAGGCCTGTAGGCAGGAGGAGAGTAACATGGTGGTGGAACAGTAAGGTGGAGGGGTCAATTAAGGCCAAAAAGCAGGCTTGGAAAGTATGGCGGGATGGGGGAAGCAGAGAAGACTATCAAGTGGCCAGGAGGGAAGCTAGGAGACAAGTGTACTTCTCAAGAAGGGAAGCAGAGGAAAGAAAGTTCAAGCATGTTCTACAACACGAGGACCAAAAACGTGAGGTGTTCAGGATTGCTAGGCAATGTGTCAAGGAAAACCGTGATATTGTCGGGGAGAAGTGTGTACTTAATGATGACGGCGTACTTGCCATCACCGACGCTGATAAGAAGGTAGCTTGGAAGTGTCACTATGAAAGGCTACTAAATGAGGAAATAAATGGGAGAAAGACAGTCTCCCCCACATCGACCCAATAGAGGGACCAGCAGTGTTAGTCGAGGGTAGTATAATAAGTAAGGCAATCAAAGATATGAAGACAGGTAAGGCGGCTGGGCCTTCGGAAATAGTTGCCGAGATGCTGAAGTCATCCGGTACGGTGGGACACACCATGGTCACCCGGATAGTTAACCAAGTCGTACAGAATGGGGTTGTTCCGAACGACTGGCGTAGAAGCACCATCGTTAACTGTTATGAGGGTAAAGGAGATGCCCTAGATAGGAGTAACAATAGAGGCATTAAATTAATCGACCAGGTCATGAAGGTCACGTAAAAAGTAATAGCGCAACTAATCAGAGAGAGAATTGATCTAGATGAAATGCAGTTCGGGTTTGTGTCAGGCAAAAGTACCACAGACGCTCTTTTCATTGTACAACAACTACAGGAGAAGTACCTAGCTAAAAGTAAACCCCTATACTTAGCTTTTGTCGACTTGGAGAAAGCCTTCGACAGAGTCCCCCGTTCCATTATCTGGTGGGCTCTTAGAAAACTAGGTGTTGACGAATGGCTTGTGAGAGCTATACAAGCCATGTATAAAGAAACAGTCAGTAAGGTTAGAATTAACAACGAATATAGTGAAGAGTTTAGCGTAAAAGTTGGTGTCCATCAGGGCTCTGTTCTTAGCCCCCTACTATTTATTATTGCCCTTCAGGCTATAACAGAGGAGTTCAAGACCGGTTGCCCATGGGAACTCCTATACGCAGATGACCCAACACTCATAGCTGAATCAATGGCCGAGCTAGAGAAGAAATTCCAAACATGGAAGCACGGCCTAGAATCAAAAGGCCTTAAAATTAACCTGGCTAAGACTAAAGTTCTAGTTTGTAAGAAAGAAAATAAGGCGGCGGTCCCTTCCGGGAAGTGGCCATGCTCAGTGTGTAGGAAAGGCGTAGGTAGAAACTCCATTTTGTGTCCCAAATGCAAAGTTTGGGTGCATAAAAGATGTAGTGGGATCACAGGTAAGCTAACTAAGAACATAGATTTTACATGTGGCCGGTGCTCTGGTGCAATAAGTAGCAGCAAGTGCTCACAAAATACTAGCTCTTTCAACTGCGCAGAGGGTTCTATAGAAACAGTGGACAGCTTCCGTTACCTGGGTGACAAAATCAGCAGTGGGGGAGGGTGCTCTGAAAGTACAGTAGCTAGAGTCAGAACTGGATGGAAAAAGTTCAGAGAGCTTATACCACTATTAGCCGCTAAAGGGTTCTCCCTAAAAATGAAAGGCAGGTTGTACGATGCCTGCATACGAACAGCAATGTTGCATGGCAGTGAGACCTGGGCATTGTATGCAGAGGATATACGCAGACTAGAGAGAAACGAAGCTTGCATGCTCCGCTGGATGTGTAATAGTAATATACGTGAACGGCAAAGCATAAACGAACTAAGGAAAAAATTAGAAATAAGAGGGATCAGATGTTGTTTACTCGAGAGAAGGCTACGTTGGTATGGTCACGTGATGCGCATGAAGGACGATAGCTGTATAACAAAGTGCAGGGCAATAAAGATAGACGGTAGCCACGGAATAGGCAGACCCAGAAAAACCTGGGACGAGCTGATAAATTCCGACCTCACACACTTACACCTCACCAAGACAATGTCACCCGACCGAGACCTTTGGCGGTACTCAGTAATAGAGAAGACCCGCCTTACCTAAATACAAAGTAAAACCTACTACAGTCAGTAGGCACCTCTAACAAAATACACCCCCGTCCCACCACCCCCACCCCATCCACACCGCCCCTTTCAATGTAAAGTTATGTTGGTGCCACAACATCCAGGCCGAAACAAATGAGATCGTGTAGGTGTCACGTAAAAAAACACACAGTTCACGCTGTAATGTGGCCGTGTAGGCAACACGGTAAAAACGTCCCAGTCCCACACTGTAAATGTGGTTGGTGTTAGGAAGGGCATCCAGCTGTAGAAAACCTGCCAGACAGTCCACGCTGTAATGTGGCCGTGTAGGCAACACAGTAAAAACCTCCCAGACCCACACTGTAAATGTGGTTGGTGTTAGGAAGGGCATCCAGCTGTAGAAAACCCGCCAGACAGTCCTATGCGAGCAAGATAATCACTCTTGCCTCAAGTGAGACTACCCCCGTCCAAACCCATGCAGGCATGGAACACGGACGTTAAACGTTGATGATGATGATGATGATGATGATATATAAATGCACACAAACACACACACATATACACATAAACACATATCTATATATATAATGTATATACAAATGCACAAAACACATACACACACACACATATATATATATATATATATATATATATATATATATATATATATAAATGCACACAAACACACACATATACACATAAACACATATCTATATATATAATGTATATACAAATGCACAAACACACACACACACACATATATATATATATATATATATATATATATATATATATATATATATATATATATATATAAATGCACACAAACACACACATATACACATAAACACATATATATATAATGTATATACAAATGCACAAACACACACACACACACACATATATATAGATATATATATATATATCTCACACACTTATACCTCTCCAAGACAATGACACTGGACCGAGACCTTTGGCGGTACTCAGTAACAGAGAAGACCCGCCTTGCCAGTAGGCATCTCTAACAAAATACACCCCGTCCCGCCACCACCCCCACCCATCCACACCACCCCGTCTTATGTAAAGTTATGTTGGTGCCGCGCCATCCAGGCCGAAACAAATGAGATCGTGTAGGTGTCACGACAAAAAAACACACAGTCCACGCTGTAATGTGGCCGTGTAGGCAACACGGTAAAAACCTCCCAGACCCACCCTGTAAATGTGGTTGGTGTTAGGAAGGGCATCCAACTGTAGAAAACCTGCCAGACAGTCCTATGCGAGCAAGACAATCACTCTTGCCTCAAGTGGGACTACCCCCGTCCAAACCCATGCAAGCGTGGAACACGGACGTTAAACGTTGATGATGATGATGATGATGATGATATATATAAATGCACACAAACACACACATAAACACATATATATATATAATGTATATACAAATGCACAAACACTCTCACACACATATACATATATATATATAAATGCACACAAACACATACACATAAACACATATATATATATATATAATGTATATACAAATGCACATACACTCAAATATAAGGATGCTTGGTTTATTATGATCTACTTCAGAATAGTACCTCAGTTTTGCCTAAGTGTTGGTTAAGAAGTGCTACCAGCATTTAAGAGATAGCAGTAGCAATCGTGAATTGTGTATTGGAACTAACATCTTTCTCCTAACATGAGAAAGAGAAGATAATTATGAAGGAGATATAGATAGAAGTGGTTTGTGTGTAACATTATTACATCAAGATGGTGTTCTGATCTTATTCTGAGAGAAAATCCTTTCAGGATTTTCTACTGTTTTTTTTTTTTACTATTGTAATAATAATAATTGTTTCTACTTTTGGCACAAGGCCAGCAGTTATCCAGTGCATTACTGGTAGTTTATTTTATGGAAAAGTTGTGAGTTCAATTCTCAGACCGAGTGATGTGGTTTCCTTGAGCAAGACACTTTATTTCACATTGCTCCAGTTTACTCAGCTGTAGAAATGAGATGATAGGGACTGGAGTCCCTATCATTCCACTGTAAAGTGATCGTGGAGGTGTCACGGCAAAAAAGCACCCAGCCCACACTGTAAAGTGGTCGTGGAGGTGTCACAGCAAAAAAGCACCCAGTCCACACTGTAAAGTGATCGTGGAGGTGCCATGGCAAAAAAGCACCCAGCACTCACTGTAAAGTGATCGTGGAGGTGTCACGGCAAAAAAGCACCCAGCCCACACTGTAAAGTGTTTGTGGAGGTGCCATGGCAAAAAAGCACCCAGCCCACACTGTAAAGTGGTCGTGGAGGTGTCACGGCAAAAAAGCACCCAGCCCACACTGTAAAGTGATCGTGGAGGTGCCAAGGCAAAAAACAACCAGCACTCACTGTAAAGTGATCGTGGAGGTGCCAAGGCAAAAAAGCACCCAGCCCACACTGTAAAGTGATCGTGGAGGTGCCAAGTCAAAAAAGCACCCAGCCCACACTGTAAAGTGATCATGGAGGTGCCAAGGCAAAAAAGCACCCAGCACTCACTGTAAAGTGATCGTGGAGGTGCCAAGGCAAAAAAGAACCCAGCCCACACTGTAAAGTGATCGTGGAGGTGCCAAGGCAAAAAGCACCCAGCAATCACTGTAAAGTGATCGTGGAGGTGCCAAGGCAAAAAAGCACCCAGCACTCACTGTAAAGTGATCATGGAGGTGCCACGGCAAAAAAGCACCCAGCACTCACTGTAAAGTGATCGTGGAGATGCCAAAACAAAAAAGCACCCAGACCACACTGTAAAGTGATCGTGGAGATGCCAAGGCAAAAAAGCACCCAGCCCACACTGTAAAGTGATCGTGGAGATGCCAAGGCAAAAAAGCACCCAGCCCACACTGTAAAGTGATCGTGGAGGTGCCAAGGCAAAAAAGCACCCAGCCCACTCTGTAAAGTGATCGTGGAGGTGCCATGGCAAAAAAGCACCCAGCCCACACTGTAAAGTGATCGTGGAGATGCAAAGGCAAAAAAGCACCCAGCCCACACTGTAAAGTGATCGTGGAGGTGCCAAGGCAAAAAAGCACCCAGCCCACTCTGTAAAGTGATCGTGGAGGTGCCATGGCAAAAAAGCACCCAGCACTCACTGTAAAATGATCGTGGAGGTGCCATGGCAAAAAAGCACCCAGCACTCACTGTAAAGTGATCGTGGAGGTGCCAAGGCAAAAAAGCACCCAGCACTCACTGTAAAGTGATCGTGGAGGTGCCATGGCAAAAAAGCACCCAGCACTCACCGTAAAGTGATCGTGGAGGTGCCAAGGCAAAAAAGAACCCAGCCCACACTGTAAAGTGGTCGTGGAGGTGCCATGGCAAAAAAGCACCCAGCACTCACTGTAAAGTGATCGTGGAGGTGCCAAGGCAAAAAAGCACCCAGCACTCACTGTAAAGTGATCGTGGAGGTGCCAAGGCAAAAAAGAACCCAGCCCACACTGTAAAGTGATCGTGGAGGTGCCAAGGCAAAAAGCACCCAGCAATCACTGTAAAGTGATCGTGGAGGTGCCAAGGCAAAAAAGCACCCAGCACTCACTGTAAAGTGATCATGGAGGTGCCACGGCAAAAAAGCACCCAGCACTCACTGTAAAGTGATCGTGGAGCTGCCAAAACAAAAAAGCACCCAGACCACACTGTAAAGTGATCGTGGAGATGCCAAGGCAAAAAAGCACCCAGCCCACACTGTAAAGTGATCGTGGAGATGCCAAGGCAAAAAAGCACCCAGCCCACACTGTAAAGTGATCGTGGAGGTGCCAAGGCAAAAAAGCACCCAGCCCACTCTGTAAAGTGATCGTGGAGGTGCCATGGCAAAAAAGCACCCAGCCCACACTGTAAAGTGATCGTGGAGATGCAAAGGCAAAAAAGCACCCAGCCCACACTGTAAAGTGATCGTGGAGGTGCCAAGGCAAAAAAGCACCCAGCCCACTCTGTAAAGTGATCGTGGAGGTGCCATGGCAAAAAAGCACCCAGCACTCACTGTAAAATGATCGTGGAGGTGCCATGGCAAAAAAGCACCCAGCACTCACTGTAAAGTGATCGTGGAGGTGCCAAGGCAAAAAAGCACCCAGCACTCACTGTAAAGTGATCGTGGAGGTGCCATGGCAAAAAAGCACCCAGCACTCACCGTAAAGTGATCGTGGAGGTGCCAAGGCAAAAAAGAACCCAGCCCACACTGTAAAGTGGTCGTGGAGGTGCCATGGCAAAAAAGCACCCAGCACTCACTGTAAAGTGATCGTGGAGGTGCCAAGGCAAAAAAGCACCCAGCACTCACTGTAAAGTGATCGTGGAGGTGCCAAGGCAAAAAAGCACCCAGCACTCACTGTAAAGTGATCGTGGAGGTGCCAACGCAAAAAAGCACCAAGCCCACACTGTAAAGTGATCATGGAGGTGCCATGGCAAAAAAGCACCCAGCACTCACTGTAAAGTGATCGTGGAGGTGCCATGGCAAAAAAGCACCCAGCACTCACTGTAAAGTGGTCGTGGAGGTGCCATGGCAAAAAAGCACCCAGCACTCACTGTAAAGTGGTCGTGGAGGTGCCATGGCAAAAAAGCACCCAGCCCACACTGTAAAGTGATCGTGGAGGTGCCAAGGCAAAAAAGCACCCAGCACTCACTGTAAAGTGGTCGTGGAGGTGCCATGGCAAAAAAGCACCCAGCACTCACTGTATAGTGATCGTGGAGGTGTCACGTCAAAAAAGCACCCAGCCCACACTGTAAAGTGATCGTGGTGGTGCCAAGGCAAAAAAGCACCCAGCCCTCACCGTAAAGTGATCGTGGAGGTGCCATGGCAAAAAAGCACCCAGCCCACACTGTAAAGTGATCGTGGAGGTGCCATGTCAAAAAAGCACCCAGCCCACACTGTAAAGTGATCGTGGAGGTGCCACGGCAAAAAAGCACACAGCCCTCACTGTAAAGTGATCGTGGAGGTGTCACGGCAAATAAGCACCCAGCACTCACTGTAAAGTGATCGTGGAGGTGTCACGGCAAATAAGCACCCAGCCCTCAATGTAAAGTGATTTTGGAGGTGTCACGGCAAAAAAGCACCTAGCCCACACTGTAAATGATGTTTGTCTTAGGAAGGGCATCCAGCTGTAGAAATCAAGCCAAAATCATTTCCAGTCCCACCCTTGCAAGCAAGGAAAAGCGGACATAAAATGATGATGATGATGATGTAAAGATGAAAGGCAAAGTTAACATCGGCGGGATTTGAACTAAGAATGGCAAGGGCCGTAACTCTATGCGTCAAAGCATGGCGTCCAACCCTCTACCGATACTGCCAATCCACCGCCCTTAATCTACTGCCAAATAATAATAATGAAAATATTATGTACAGTGCTCAGGTGCACTACAACTCATCAAAAGTGTATGTATAGTACATAGGGAAATGTACAAACATCAGGAAAATAAACAGTGCATGAGTCATGATATACACATGTGTGCATGTGTATAGAAGGGGTAATCAGGAGTAGTTTTGGCGTATTTCGGGAAGCATGAGTGTCTTAAAGGATGCAGTGTCTCGACAGCTAACAACTGATGCAGGTAGTTTGTTCCCTGCTTCAGCAACTCTAAGCGTGAAAAAATATTTCCGAAAGTCATGGGAACTGTGCTGTTTTCTGACTTTGTGGGCATGTCCACGTGTGTTAGACACATGGAGATCAAAAAGGTGCTCAGGGTTGTTGTTGGCAAGATGGTTAATAACTTTGTGGGTTGTTACCAAGTCAGTTTCCAGACGTCGGAGCTTCAATGAATCCATGCCCAGGGAAGCAAGGCGCTCAGTGTATGGTAGATGTCTGATGGAGGGTATGCGCTTGGTTGCACGTCTCTGAACAGTTTCCAGGAGGTCAATGTTCTGAGCAAGATAGGGGTTCCAGACTGATGATGCGAATTCCAAGTGTGGTCGTACCATAGCTGTATACAGCTTTAAATAGATGGCTGGAGAGCGGATAACAAAGGTCTTGCTGAGTGATGCCAAGACACCCTCGGCCTTCTTGACAATTTTAGAGACGTGTTTTGTCCAACACAAATCGCTGCAGACAGTAATGCCCAGGTCACGTTCACAAGAGGACTTCTTGTTATCAGTGTTATTTATATGATTTCAGTTCCTCGGAGGACTAACAACACACCCAGGAGCTGGACATATCAATGTATTGACAGAGTGGAACACATTTCAACACCATGTTCACCTGTTCTTTCTACATTAATTTTTACTGCGTGATGAGGTCAGAGCCAATAATTTATAATAAACGAGGTCGAATTTAACATGTTTGACTTACTTATTTTACATTACTCCGGAGTAAACAAACCAACCTGCGCACTTCATCGAGTGCTCCAACTGAGGTGTCGGTAAACAACTAACATATACTCAAAATTTATATATATACTAGCTGGCCCGTCTGGCTGGCGACTGGCTAGGTATACCTGCCCCCAACACTCCATTGCAAAGATACCACACACCCTCTCATGTCACATTGTCCTTCCGACGCTCTCCCTCTCTCTGACTAACTACCACTTTAATTGTATCTCTCTCTGTCTAACGGCCTAACTCTCTCTTTTCCCCTCCCTCTGTTTTTCTGTCTCCCTCTGTAGATGTGTGTGTAGTTTTCCTAATCTTTCTCTTCTCTCTCTCTCTGTATATATTGAAGGGAGATACGGAAACTAAAACAGTGCTGTCATATAGAGAGTGAAGAGCGACAGAGAGAGTAAAGCAGTTAAATTATAGAGAGTGGGAATGATCTATTATAGAGAGAGGGAAGAGCGACGGAGAGAGTAAAGCTAAGAAACTATAGGGAGGTGTGTAGGGTACATACATACATAATACATACACACGACGCTCAGCTTTATAATATTATAGATATAGATAGATATATATATATGTATGTAAAAGGTAAGGTTTCGCGCACCAGGACTGAACAAAGTCTGATTCACCGCCTTGGGTCTGTTCCCCTCTTGGACTCAACTCACCTCCCCAATTTTTCTAATACCGGTCCATTATCACACCCTTAGATTCCTATCGCTTTCTCTTGATCATTAACGTCTTCTGTTACAACTAATACAGGCCGACTATATATGCTCACTCCACTTTTCCCTTCACTGCTCTCTATACATACACACCCTTATATTAACATACTGTTGCTCTTAGCTTTGTACTTACATGCACACACACTCTTTTACTCACATATACACACACATTTCTTATTAGTTTCGTACGGATGTATAACAACACACACTCACACACGTGCACAAGTATAGCTCTTTTTACAAAACGTTTATTTTCCCTTTCAGGTAGATGTGCTACATCATCCACTTTTCTAAAATATAAATCATACACAAAACGCCAGCACCAACAGTTTTGCAAGAGATGTCAACATCCTGCCCGTCCCCTCAATCTATTTTATTTCTCATTCTTTCTTCTGATGAAGGATATATATATATATATATATAGGAACAAGTAGGACCCCGACGGCTGAGGTCAAGCCGTTTCGACGGCTAATTCTGGACTAAATTAGTCCAGAATTAGCCGTCGAAACGGCTTGAGCTCAGCCGTCGGGATCCTACTTGTTCCTATTACCCACTCTACTACCCTAAGTATTGAGTACTTTGGTGCGTTATGGTCCACCTGGTTCCTTACCACATTTCCTTCGTTATATATATATATATATATATATATATATATATATATATATATATATATATATATATATATATATATATATATATATACAGGGAGCTACTGCCACTGCTAGCTACAAAAGGATTTTCCCTCAAAATGAAAGGCAGACTGTATGATGCATGTATAGTGACAACATATGTTGATTTAAAACTGCACTATTCACAAGTGTGTTTTAACCTTCATATCATGTCTCCCTATTTTATCTGACGGAAACGCAAATGTTATTGCATGATGATATTTGTTTTTGAAATGCACATAATAAAATACATGGAATTCTTTTAACCATCTTTTGATCTTAAATATTATATATATATATATATATATATATATATTTCGCTGGTGTTAGGAAGGGCACGCTGGTGTTAGGAAGGGCATCCAACCAGTGTATCAATGCCAAAGTGCTTTATCAGCACAGCAACAAAACAGCATAGGAACAACAACAAAATATGAAGACGTCGCATCTCAGAGTTGCAACACTTAATGTTGGCACTCTCAGAGGTAGATCTGCTGAAATAGCGGAGATGCTGGAGAGAAGGCAGGTGGATGTGTGCTGCGTGCAAGAGGTGAGATGGAGAGGTGCCTCTGCGAGACTAGTCGTAGGCAAGCGTCTTAGCTATAAGCTATTCTGGGTAGGTAAGGATGATGGGTTAGGGGGAGTAGGCATTTTACTGGCTGAGAAATGGATCAATAAGACAATAGAGGTAGTTCGAGTTAGTAATCGAATAATTAAGCTTAGATTAGTTGTAGGTAGGAGACTACTGACAATCATCTCGGTCTATGCTCCCCAAGCAGGCCTAGGCAAAGATGAGAAAGACTGCTTTTATGAGCAACTTTTGCAAACAACCACAATGACAGAAGACGGAGACATCGTTATGCTAGCAGGAGACTTCAATGGTCATGTTGGACAGCTCCTGGATGGTTACACTGGGGTACATGGTGGGCACGGTTACGGTTCAAGAAATGAAGGAGTGAGACTTCTTGAATTTTGTGATGCGAGTACATTGACTATTTGCAACACAAACTTCCAGAAACTTGCCAATCACCTAATAACCTACAAATCTGGTGAGCACATAAGCCAGATTGACCTGGTGGTGGAACAGCACAGTAGATAAGGCTATTAGAGACAAAAGACTAGCATGGAAGGCTTGGAAAAAGGGTGGGAGTAGGGAAGAATATACAGCCACTAAGAGAGAAGCTAGACGTCAGGTGTACTTAGCACGCAGGGAGGCAGAGAGTAGGAGGTTTGCCAATGTTCTGCGACGGGAAGATCAGAGGCGTGCGGTGTTCCACATTGCAAGGCAGTGTGTCAATGCAAATCAGGATGTTGTTGGAGATAAATGTGTCCGGGATGATGCCGGTGTACTTAGTGTCACAAATGATCAGAAAAAGGAGGCCTGGAAATGTCATTATGAGAGACTGATGAATGTGGAGAACAAATGGGAGAGAGAGAAATTACCCTTGGTAGATCCGACAGAGGGACCAGCTATTGAGATTGACGAATATAGGGTCCAAGAGGCGGTTAGGGAAATGAAAAATGGTAAGGCGGCCGGACCATCGGGAATAGTTGCTGAGATGCTGAAGGCATCAGGGGACGTAGGCACTAAACTGGTTGCACGCATCATCAATCAGGCTATATATGGTGGTGTCATACCCAAAGACTGGTGCAGCAGTATTCTCATAAATTGCTACAAAGGTAAAGGGATGCTTTGGAGAGGAGCAATTATAGGGGTATAAAACTGATAGATCAGGTTATGAAAGTGGCAGAAAGGATTTTAGCACAACTAATTAGAGAAAGGGTCAAACTAGATGAGATGCAGTTTGGTTTTGTGCCTGGCAAGAGTACAACAGATGCCCTCTTCTTGGTGAGACAAATGCAAGAGAGGTTCTTAGAGAAGAATAAGCCACTATACTTAGCCTTTGTTGACCTAGAGAAGGCCTTTGATAGGGTACCCCGATCTGTCATCTGGTGTTCCCTAAGGAAGCTAGGTGTTGAGGAATGGCTTGCGAGGACAGTGCAAACTTTGTACAGAGGTACTCTCAGTAAAGTCAGGGTAGGAATGGAGTTTAGTGAGGAATTCCAGATACAAGTAGGAGTACATCAGGGTTCGGTCCTCAACCCGCTCTTGTTCATTATAGTCCTCCAAGCCATAACAGAGGAGTTTAAGACTGGCTGTCCATGGGAACTTCTCTATGCTGACGATCTGGCTCTTATAGCAGAATCAGTAGAAGAGCTAGAGAATAAATTCCGACTATGGAAACAGCAGTTGGAAGCAAGAGGACTGAGAGTAAATCTAGCTAAGACAAAAGTGTTGATGAGTAGAAAAGAGGACAAAACCCTGATTCCGTCAGGGAAATGGCCATGTTCGATATGCAGAAAAGGAACTGGCATAAATTCTATAAAATGCACACAATGCAGGTCCTGGGTACACAAGAGATGTAGCGGGATAGCAGGCAAACTAACAGGTAGGGAGAAATATGTATGCAGTAGATGTACAGGGAAATTAGACAGTAGAAGTCGCACTGATAGACAGATTTTTCAAATGCGAGAGGGCGCTAGAGAAGTGGTGGATAGCTTCCGGTACCTAGGAGATCAGATTAGCATGGGAGGAGGGTGTTCCGAGGCCATAGTATCTAGAATAAGGACGGGTTGGAAGAAGTTTAGGGAGCTGCTTCCTCTGTTGACGAAGAAGGGTTTCTCCCTGCGTACGAAAGGCCGGTTGTATGATGCCTGTGTGAGGAGCGCGATGCTGCATGGTAGTGAGACATGGGCAGCAACCGCAGAGGATATGCGACGGTTGGAGAGAAATGAGGCAAGCATGCTCCGTTGGATGTGGAGTGTAAATGTGCGTGTACGACCCAGCATAAATGTGTTGAGAGAGAAACTGTGTCTGAGAGGGATAGAATGTAGTGTACAGGAGAGGAGACTGAGGTGGTATGGACATGTGATGCGCATGGAGGATGACCGATGGGTGAAGAAGTGCCAGGAAATGCCAGTTGAAGGAAGACGTGGTAGAGGTAGACCACGAAAAACATGGGCGGAGGTGGTGAGAACAGACCTCAGATCATTGAAGCTCACGGTGGAGATGACGAGGGACCGTGACGAGTGGAGAGATGCTGTGCTGAATAAGACCCGTCCCACCCTTGCAAGCAGGGAAAAGCGGACGTAAAATGATGATGATGATGATGATGATTTCCTTGAGCAAGACACTTTATTTCACATTGCTCCAGTTTACTCAGCTGTAGAAATGAGATGATAGGAATGGGGTCCCTATCATTCCACTGTAAAGTGGTCGTGGAGGTGACACAGCAAAAAAGCACCCAGCGCTCACTGTAAAGTGGTTGCGGAGGTGCCACGGCAAAAAAGCACCCAGCACTCACTATAAATGAGGTTGGTGTTAGGAAGGGCATCAAGCTGTAGAAATCAAGCCAGAATCATTTCCCGTCCCACGCTTGCAAGCAGGGAAAATGCGGACGTAAAATGAAATGATGATGATGATGATATATATATATATATATATATCATCATCATATATATATATATAGTGAAGGCGTGTGGCTGAGTGGTTAGAAAATTGGATTTGCAATCGTAAGGTTGTGAGTTCGATTCCTGGACCAGGTGATGCGTTATGTCCTTGAGCAAGACACTTTATTTCACATTGCTCCTTCTACCTGGAGTTGCGACCGATAGATAGTATTAGCAATTGGAAAGACCAACAGAAACATTGTTCCCTCGGTCCGATTTGACGAAAGTTGATCATTCCTTTTTATATATATATATATATATGTGTGTGTAAGGTGTCGCCGTATTTTCACTAAAGAAATTAAAGAAAATTATTTAGTCTGATAGTGGGGTTAAGAACCCTCGGAGAAATGGAAAAAGATGAGTATTGACGTATATTTATATATATTTATATGTGTATATATACATATAAATATATATAAATATATGGACCATGTCATGAAAGTAACAGAAAGAGTTATAGCACAGTTGATTAGGGACCAGGTGAAACTAGATGAGATGCAATTTGGGTTTGTACCAGGAAGAGGACACCACTGATGCCCTCTTCTTTGTGAGGCAGTTACAGGAAAAGTACCTAGCTAAAAGTAAGCCACTCTACCTGGCATTCGTCGATCTCGAGAAAGCCTTTGACAGAGTTCCCCATGCTATAATCTGGTGGGCTCTTAGAAAACTAGGAGTAGATGAATGGCTTGTGAAAGCTGTACAAGCCATGTATAGGGGAGCAGTCAGCAAAGTTAGGATTGGCAATGAGAATAGGTAGAAATTTAGCTCTGTTCTTAGCCCTCTCCTATTCATCATAGTCCTGCAGGCAATAACGGAGGTATTTAAGACCGGATGCCCATGGGAACTCCTGTATGCAGATCACCTCGAACTTATAGCTGAATCTATGGCAGAACTAGAGAAGAAATTTCAAACTGGAGGTGGGTGTTCAGAAAGTACAATAACTAGGGTAAGAACGGGATGGAAGAAGTTTAGGGAACTACTACCACTGCTAGCTGCAAAAGGCTTTTCCATCAAAATGAAAGGCAGACTGTATGATGTGTGTATACGAAAAGCAATGTTACATGATAGTGAGACCTGGGCGCTGAAGGTGGAAGACTTACGTAGATTAGAAAGAAACGAAGCCTGCATGCTCCGATGGATGTGTAATAGTAATATATGCGAACGGCAAAGCATAAATGAATTGAGAGAGAGACTGAGCATAAGAGGAATCAAATGCTGTGTGCAGGAGAGGCGGTTGCGTTGGTATGGACATGTGATGCGTATGAAGGATAACAGCTGCATAAAAAGGTGCGGAGCACTAGAAGTCAATGGAAACTGCGGAGTGGGGAGATTCGAGAAGACCTGGGATGAGGTGATAAAAGCCGACCTTACCCAATTACACCTCTCTGGCGTCACACAGTAATACAGAGTACACGACCTCCCATGGGTACAAGCTGAAGCATATAGACAATATGCCCCCACACCCTCCCACTGCAAAGTGGTCGTGGAGGTGCCACGGCAAAAAAGCACCCAGTACTCACTGTAAATGAGGTTGGTGTTAGGAAGGGCATCCAGCTGTAGAAATCAAGCCAAAATCAGTTCTTGTATGAGCAAGACATGGTCAGCCGACCAGACACTACCCACAACAGGACAATCTGTCTAACCCATGCTAGCATGGAAGAACAGACATAAAACGGTGATGATGATGATGATGATATCTCTATATATATATATATGCAAATTGATAGCTAGAAAGAATAATACAATACAATCACCATTTAATAGACGAAGCGCAAAAGGAAAAAATAAACACAGAACAAAAGATTTACAGGAAATACGAAAAAACACTAAAATTAAAAACCAGATCTAATTAAAAGAAAAAAAAAATGAAAATGCATAAATAAATAAAATAGAAGTGCTGACAGCGAGAATATTAGATAAATCTTACCGCCATCGCAGAATTACTTTTTTCAGGATCGTCTTTTACGTTTTTATTCTAAAAGGAAAAGTATCGAAAAGCATGAACAACCCATCATTTCAAGAATCCAGCATTTGCATTTACATCTGAACTAGAGAAGAAATTCCAGAGTTTCATTTCTAAATTCTATTATCTATGGATAATGGAATTTAGAAATGGAAATCTGGAAGTACCAAGTACACACTGTAAAGTAGTCATGTAGGTGTCATGACAAAAAGTACCCAGTACACACTGTAAAGTGGTCATGTAGGTGTCACAACCAGTCCACACTGTAAAGTGATCATGTAGGTATCACAACAAGTACCCAGTTCACACTGTAAAGTGTTCATGTAGGTATCACAACAAAAAGCCCCCAGTCCACACTGTAAAGTGGTCGTGTAGGTGTCACAACAAAAACCACCCAGTCTTCACTGTAAAGTGTTCATGTAGGTGTCACAACAAAAAGTCTCCGAGTCCACACTGTAAAGTGTTCATATAGATGTCACAACAAAAAGTACAGAGTACACACTGTAAAGTGGTCATGTACGTGTCACGAAAAAAACACCCAGTAAAAAATGTAAAGTGGTCATGTATGTGTCACAACATAAAGTACAGAGTACACACTGTAAAGTGGTCATGTAGGTGTCATAACAAAAACACCCAGTCCACATGGTAAAGTGGTCATGTAGGTGTCGTGACAAAAACACCCAGTCCACACTGTAAAGTGGTCATGTAGGTGTCATGACAAAAAGTACCCAGTCCACACTGTAAAGTGGTCATGTAGGTGTCGTGACAAAAAGCACCCAGTACACACTGTAAAGTAGTCATGCAGGTGTCACAACAAAAAGTACCCAGTCAACACTGTAGAGTGTGACAACAAAAATCACCCAGTCCACACTGTAAAGTGGGTATATTGGTGTCACAACAAAAAGCACCCAGTCCACACTGTAAAGTGGCAATATAGGTGTCACGACAAATACAGGTGTACACACTGTAAAGTGGTCTTGTATGTATCCTGACAAAAAAACCCAGTCCACACTGTAAAGTGTTCATGTAGTTGTCACAACAAGTACAGAGTACACACTGTAAAGTGGTCTTGTAGGTGTCACAACAAAAAGTACCAGGACACACTGTAAAGTGGTCATGTAGGTGTCATAACAAAAAGTACAGAGTACACACTGTAAAGTGTTCATGTAGGTGTCACAACAAAAAGTACCAGTACTCACTGTAAAGTGGTCGTGTAGGTGTCACGACAAAAACACCCAGTACACACTGAAAATAGGTCATGTAGTTGTCACAACATAAAGTACCCAGTACACAGTGTAAAGTGGTCATGTAGGTGTCATAAAAAAAGTACCCAGTACCAACTGTGGAGTGTTCGTGTAGGTGTCACGACAAAAAGTACCCTGTCCACACTGTAAAGTGGACATGTAGGTGTCACAACATAAAGTACCCAGTACACAGTGTAAAGTGGTCATGTAGGTGTCATAATAAAAAGTACACAGTACCAACTGTAGAGTGGTCGTGTAGGTGTCACGACAAAAAGTACCCAGTCCCCACTGGAGAGTGGTCATGTAGGTGTCATGATAAAAAGTCTCCCCCCAGTCCACACTGTAAAGTAGTCATGTAGGTGCCACAACAAAAAGTACCTAGTACGGACTGTAAAGTGTTCATGTAGGTGTCACAACAAATGTACAGAGTACACACTGTAAAGTGGTCATGTAGGTATCATGACAAAAACACCTAGTCCACGCTGTAAAGTGGTCATGTAGATGTCACAACAAAAAGTACCCAGTCAACACTGTAGAGTGTGACAACAAAAATCACCCAGTCCACACTGTAAAGGGGGTATGTTGGTGTCACAACAAAAAGCACGCTGTCCACACTGTAAATTGGCAATATAGGTGTCACGACAAATACAGGTGTACACACTGTACAGTGGTCTTGTATGTGTCATGACAAAAAAACCCAGTCCATACTGTAAAGTAGTCATGTAGGTGTCACAACAAAAAGTACCCAGTACACACTATAAAGTGGTCATGTAGGTTTCACGACAAAAACACCCAGTACACACAGTAAAGTGGTCATGTAGGTGTCATGACAAAAAGCACCCAGTCCACACTGTAAAGTGGTCATATAGATGTCACAACAAAAAGTACAGAGTACACACTGTAAAGTGGTCATGTAGGTGTCACAACAAAAAGTCTCCCAGTCCACACTGTAAAGTGGTCATGTAGGTGTCACAACATAAAGTACCCAGTACACAGTGTAAAGTGGTCATGTAGGTGCCACAACAAAATGCACCCAGTCCACACTGTAAAGTAGTCATGTAGGTGTCACAACAAAGTCTCCCAGTCCACACTGTAAAGTGGTCATATTGGTGTCACAGCATAAAGTACCCAGTACACACTGTAAAGTGGTCGTGTAGGTGTCACAAGTACCCAGTCCACTCTGTAAAGTGGTCATGTAGGTGTCACAACAAAATGTACCCAGCCCACACTGTAAAGTTGTCAGGTAGGTGTCACAACAAAAAGTCTCCCAGTCCACACTGTAAAGTGGTCATGTAGGTGCCACAACAAAAAGTACCCAGTCCACTCTGTAACATGGTCATGTAGGTGTCACAACATAAAGTACCCAGTACACAGTGTAAAGTGGTCATGTAGGTGCCACAACAAAAAGTACCCAGTCCACACTGTAAAGTGGTCATGTAGGTATCACAACAATAAGTCTCCTAGTCCACAATGTAAAGTGTTCATGTAGATGTCACAACAAAAAGTAGAGTACACACTGTAAAGTGGTCATGTAGGTGTCACAACAAAAAGTTCCTAGTACACACTGTAAAGTGGTTGTGTAGGTGTCACAACAAAAACCACCCCGTCCTCACTGTAAAGTGTTCATGTAGGTGTCACAACAAAAGTACAGAATACACACTGTAAAGTGGTCATGTAGGTGTCGTGACAAAAAGCACCCAGTACACACTGTAAAGTGGTCATGAAGGTGTCACAACAAAAAGCACCCAGCACTCACTGTAAATGAGGTTGGTTTTAGGAAAGGCATCCAACTGTAGAAATCAAGCCAAACACAGTCCTGTCTAAGTAAGACATCCTCACCTGACCACAACAGGATAACTTGTCTAATCCATGCTTGTGTGGACGTAAAACAGTGATGATGATGATAATGACTATCAACTTTCACATTTTTTGCAGGTCATGGAGTGGGTATCTGCGTTTCCCTGAGGCTCGGCCTCCGCATCTGCCAGCCCCACCAATGTCGCTGCGGTTCCACCATGGACTCTTTCATCCTCCACCCGCTTTCCTGTCGTCACAGTGCCGGCCGCATTCCACGCCATATTGCCCTCAACGAAGTCATTAAGCAAGGCTTGGACGCTGCAGGCTTCCCTTCCCAGCTCGAGCCGGTGGGGCTGGATCGAGGGGACGGCAAAAGGCCAGATGGCATGACCATCTTTCCGTTCTGTCGTGGCAAAACCCTCGTCTGGGATGCCACTTGTGGCGAGACTTTCTGCAGCCACAACCTGGTGCAGTCTGCGACTGACCCAGGTTCTGCTGCACGTCGGGCTGAGGGGGCCAAACTCCTCAAATACCGGTCGCTCTCCGACAGGCTTGCGGTTGTACCCCTTGGAGACTTCTGGTGTCCTCGGCCCCAGCGCTACCTCCTTACTCACCACCATAGGTGCTGAGCTGGCCATCCGCAGGTGTGATCCCGCAAGTTGAAGAGGCTTTTCCAGCGCGTCTCTCTTGCCATCCTCTGGGAAAACCCCTTCTCCATTCTGTCCGCCGGGGCTGTAGGTGGGCCCCATCGCGTACCTTTGTAGTTGTTGTAGAAGAAACAGGAAGACAACAATATCTGTAGTGTTGTTGTTATTTGAAATAGAATTGTTTACGATTTAGAAATTTTTATTACTAAAATCTGTTTTGCACTGTCTCTTCTAATTAATATACAACTTAACTTTATTATACCCTGTACCTAAACATGTATTTACTACCACCCTGATCTGTGATCTTCACACACTCCAATCTTTCTCTTGCCAGGGCTTGTACAGACAATGGATTCAACCCGGCCATATCCGGCCACAATTCTCTCACCTCTTTCTGTTCAAACCAGCCATAATTTGCCACTCATACTTATGTTAAGGTATTGTTTTCAAAATAAATAATATCAAAATCTCATAGATTCGATATTATGTGAGATATTATGTGAGGTAAAGACTTTACTGTGAAAATACAATAGTATATATAGAGTAATGTAAATGTTATGTGAGATATTATGTGAGGTAAAGCCTTTACTGTGAAAATACAATAGTATACATAGAGTAATGTAAATGGTATGTGAGGTATTATTTTTTTGACAACAGTAAAAGCGCATCATGAAATAGAGAAGTGAAGTGAATAATAGACACTATTATGTACATAGGTTGGAATAACGATACAGATTGGACATACACACAGAAAACTTCAGCTTTATATATATAATAATATATATAAGATAACCCACACAAGAAATCCACTTTCGCCAAATTTGTGGCCGTTTTTCATTCAATGGTATAATGTAACATACACATTTTTCTAACTTTTCTAACAATCCGCTTAATTCCATAGTCCTTTCAAACCCTATAGCATTTCTATCCTCATTCCAATTCTTCTTCACTACTAGCCATTCCATCCTATTTCCTATGTATCCTATCTCGTATTTTCCAAAACAAATCTTGTATTTTTGTTTGTTAAATTCGAGGATCTCACTTAAACCTATTATTCTCGCTAACAACTCAACACCCCTCCCTCCCACCCCCACGCACCACCATTATTATTACGTGGACCAATCATAAGCCAGAGGCCTATACTATCGCTTACCTGGTCGCCTTCGATATGTAGGATGGAAGGACTACGGAGTTCCGGAGAGTTGAAGAGAGAAAAATCTGGACGCTCAGCGACAATGCCAAAGATAAAGACAAACACACCACACCACACCTCGTGGACGAGAATGCGAGCTTTCCTCTTTGTTTCAGCCGCGGATGGCCAACATAACCCCGTCTCCCCCCGCTTCCCACCGTTCCCACCCTCCAAACGCAATCCAAAACTTCAGAGTTGGTACCTTGAATGTAGGCACCTTAAAAGGTCGCTCTAAAGAGGTTGTAGAAATGCTTGAACGTAAGGAGGTCGATGTTTGTTGTATTCAAGAGACGAGGTGGAGGGGTGGATCTGCTAGATTCATTGTGGGTAGAAAACGATGCTATAAGCTTTTCTGGGTGGGAAATGACAATGGGCTGGGTGGAGTAGGATTCATGGTAGCAGAAAAGTGGGCAGATAAGATAATAGACGTAAATAGAGTGAACGACAGAATAATTAAAATAAGACTTGTCCTCAATAGAACTACGGTGACAGTAATATCCGCGTACGCACCCCAATCCGGACTGCCTAGCACTATAAAAGACAGATTCTATGAGACACTGATGCTCACTACCTCTCAAATAACCGACAGTGACTATATAATTATTGCGGGCGACCTAAATGGTCACGTTGGACAACATTGTGACGGCTACGACGAAATCCATGGAGGCTATGGGTTTGGTACTAGAAATGAGGAAGGCTCCAGAATCCTGGAATTCTGTGACGCAAATAACCTAACTATCTGCAACACTAACTTCAAAAAACGAGACAATCACTTGATCACCTACAGATCAGGGGAACATACCAGCCAGGTAGATTATATCCTTACCAGGAGACGTGACAGAGTGACTGTTGTAAACACTAAATCCCTCCCCCATGAAGAATGCACCTCCCAACATAGACTGATAATTAGCGACCTAATAGTCAGGACGAGACGTACTAGACAACAGAAGAGGACTATCCTCAGGAGAAAAATATGGAAGCTAAAGGACCCCACAGCCAAAAATAAATTTCAAAGCATATTACTTGATGCTTTCGACAGTAAGGAAGAGCATTTAGAGTCGGACAATATAGAGGGACAGTGGGAATTTCTGAAAGCAAACCTGCTGATGGCGACAGATGAAGTCTGTGGCTGGAGCAGGCCTGTTGGCAGGAGGAGAGTAACTTGGTGGTGGAACAGTAAGGTGGAGGAATCAATCAAGGCCAAAAAGCAGGCTTGGAAAGTATGGCGGGATGGAGGAAGTAGAGAAGACTATCAAGTGGCCAGGAGGGAAGCTAGGAGACAAGTGTACTTCGCAAGAAGGAAAGCAGAGGAAAGAAAGTTCAAGCATGTTCTACAACGCGAGGACCAAAAACGTGAGGTGTTCAGGATTGCTAGGCAATGTGTCAAGGAAAACAGTGATATTGTCGGGGAGAAGTGTGTACTTAATGATGACGGCGTACTTGCCATCACCGACACTGATAAGAAGGTAGCTTGGAAGTGTCACTATGAAAGGCTACTAAATGAGGAGAATAAATGGGAGAAAGACAGTCTCCCCCACATCGACCCAATAGAGGGACCAGCAGTGTTAGTCGAGGGTAGTATAATAAGTAAGGCAATCAAAGATATGAAGACGGGTAAGGCGGCTGGGCCTTCGGAAATAGTTGCCGAGATGCTGAAGGCATGGTCACCCGGATAGTCAACCAAGTCATACAGAATGGGGCTGTTCCGAAGGACTGGTGTAGCAGCATCATCGTTAACTGTTATGAGGGTAAAGGAGATGCCCTAGATAGGAGTAACTATAGAGGCATTAAATTAATCGACCAGGTCATGAAGTTCACGGAAAAAGTAATAGCGCAACTAATCAGAGAGCGAATTGATCTAGATGAAATGCAGTTCGGGTTTGTGTCAGGAAAAAGTACCACAGACGCTCTTTTCATTGTACGACAACTACAGGAGAAGTACCTAGCTAAAAGTAAACCCCTATACTTAGCTTTCGTCGACTTGGAGAAAGCCTTCGACAGAGTCCCCCGTTCCATTATCTGGTGGGCTCTTAGAAAACTAGGTGTTGATGAATGGCTTGTGAGAGCTATACAAGCCATGTATAAAGAAACAGTCAGCAAGGTTAGAATTAACAACGAATATAGTGAAGAGTTTAGTGTAAAAGTTGGTGTTCATCAGGGCTCTGTTCTTAGCCCCCTACTATTTATTATTGCCCTCCAGGCTATAACAGTGGAGTTCAAGACCGGCTGCCCATGGGAACTCCTATACGCAGATGATCTAACGCTCATAGCTGAAACAATGGCCGAGCTAGAGAAGAAATTCCAAACATGGAAGCACGGCCTAGAATCAAAAGGCCTTAAAATTAACCTGGCTAAGACTAAAGTTCTAGTTTGTAAGAAAGAAAATAAGGCGGCGGTCTCCTCCGGGAAGTGGCCATGCTCAGAGTGTAGGAAAGGCGTAGGTAGAAACTCCATTTTGTGTCCCAAATGCAAAGTTTGGGTGCATAAAAGATGTAGTGGGATCACAGGTAAGCTAACTAAGAACATAGATTTTACATGTGGCCGGTGTTCTGGGGCAATAAGTAGCAGCAAGTGCCCACAAAATACTAGCTCTTTCAACTGCGCAGAGGGTTCTATAGAAATAGTGGACAGCTTCCGTTACCTGGGTGACAAAATCAGCAGTGGGGGAGGGTGCTCTGAAAGTACAGTAGCTAGAGTCAGAACTGGGTGGAAAAAGTTCAGAGAGCTCATACCACTATTAGCCGCTAAAGGGTTCTCCCTAAAAATGAAAGGCAGGTTGTACGATGCCTGCATACGAACAGCAATGTTGCACGACAGTGAGACCTGGGCATTGTGTGCAGAGGATATACGCAGACTAAAGAGAAACGAAGCTTGCATGCTCCGCTGGATGTGTAATAGTAATATACGTGAACGGCAAAGCATAAACGAACTAAGGAAAAAAAAAAAATTAGAAATAAGAGGGATCAGATGTTGTTTACTCGAGAGAAGGCTACGTTGGTATGGTCACGTGATGCGCATGAAGGACGATAGCTGTATAACAAAGTGCAGGGCAATAAAGATAGACGGTAGCCACGGAATAGGCAGACCCAGAAAAACCTGGGACGAGCTGATAAATTCCGACCTCACACACTTACACCTCACCAAGACAATGTCACTGGACCGAGACCTTTGGCGGTACTCAGTAATAGAGAAGACCCGCCTTACCTAAATACAAAGTAAAACCTACTACAGTCAGTAGGCATCTCTAACAAAATACACCCCCGTCCCACCACCCCCACCCCATCCACAGCGCCCCTTTCAATGTAAAGTTATGTTGGTGCCACAACATCCAGGCCGAAACAAATGAGATCGTGTAGGTGTCATGTCAAAAAAAACACACAGTTCACGCTGTAATGTGGCCGTGTAGGCAACACGGTAAAAACCTCCCAGCCCCACACTGTAAATGTGGTTGGTGTTAGGAAGGGCATCCAGCTGTAGAAAACCCGCCAGATAGTCCTATGCGAGCAAGATAACCACTCTTGCCTCAAGTGGGAAAACCCTCCGTCCAAACCAATGCAAGCGTGGAACACGGACGTTAAACGATGATGATGATGATGATGATGATATATATACAGACAAAAATGAGTTCCTATCTTACTGACGAAAGATAACTCTTGTCTTACTTAATCACAAAAATTGACACAAATAACGAAAACTTTTTTAATGTCTCCAAAGGCCCCAATATCGATTTTTGAAAGCCTTTGTAGATCATGTACAGGTTTTGTGCAAGGAGAAGCTCTGTAAAAAAACTTCAAAGAAATCGCATGAATGGTTTAGAATATATGAGCCCTCATTCCACACTCACATACACACACACATACAGAAAACTTCAGCTTTATATATATACAGATATTTCAAGGGTCCTAAAATTTTTGGTACGCTCTTATCAGATAAAATATAAAAATTGTTTTACAGATAGTGACTTATCGTTTTGAGTTGTGTTATAAACTAAATTTGTTGAATAACCAACAAATTAAATAACTCATTGCTTAAATATATCATCATCATCATCATCGTTTAACGTCTATCTTCCATGCTAGCATGGGTTTAGACGGGAATTGTCCCACGTGAGGCAAGATTGGTTGTTTTGCTCGTATGGGACTATCTGGCAGGTTTTCTACGCCTGGATGCCCTTCCTAACATCAACCACGTTTACAGTGTGGCCTGGGAGGTTTTTGCCGTGTTACCTACACGGCCACATTACAGCGTGGACTGTGTTTTTTTGTCGTGACACCTACACAACCTCATTTGTTTAGGACTGGATGTTGTGGTACCAACATAACTTAACAGAGAAAGGGGTGGTGTTGATGGGGGTGTATATTTGGTTAAGAGGTGCCTACTGACTGTAGGTTTCATTTTGTACTTAGGCAAGGCGGGTCTTCTGTATTACTGGGTAGCGCCAAAGATCTCGGTCCAGTTGCATTGTCTTAGAGAGGTGTAAGTGTATAAGGTCGGAATTTATCAAATCGTCCCAGGTTTTTCTGGGTCTGCCTACTCCGTAACTTCGGTCAATTTTGATTGCCCTACACTTTTTTCATACAGCTGACGTCTTTCATGCGCATCACGTGACCATACCAACGTAGTCTTCTCTTGAGTAAACAGCATCTGATCCCTCTTATTCCTAATTTCTCACTTAGTTCATTTATGCTTTGCCGTTCACGTATATTACTATTACACATCCAGCGGAGCATGCAAGCTTCATTCCTCTCCAGTCTGCGTATATCCTCTGCACACAATGCCCAGGTCTCACTGCCATGTAACATAGTTGTTCGTATACAGGCATCATACAGTCTGCCTTTCATTTTTAGGGAGAACCCTTTAGCGGCTAATAGTGGTATAAACTCTCTGAACTTTTTCCATCCCGTTCTAACTCTGGCTACTGTACTTTCTGAGTACCCTCCACCACTGCTGATTTTGTCACCCAGGTAACAGAAGCTGTCCACTATTTCTATAGAGCCATCAGGGCAATAGAAGGAGCTAGTATCCTGTGGGTGCTTGCTGCTACTTATTGCACCAGAACACCGGCCACATTTACAATCTACGTTCTTAGTTAGCTTACCTGTGATCCCACTACATCTTTTATGCACCCATACTTTGCATTTGAGACATAAAATGGAATTTCTGCCAACTCCTTTCCTACACACTGAGCATGGTCATTTCCCAGAGGGGACCTGTACCCTATTTTCCTTCCTACATACTAGAACTTTAGTCTTAGACAAGTTAACTTTAAGGCCTTTTGATTCTAGGCCATGCTTCCATGTTTCGAATTTCTACACTAGTTCAGCTATGAGAGTTATACATATATAGTAAAAAAGAAAATTTTCGCTCTACATAGCAGAAATATTAGTGTCTGCAGTTCTGTTCGCATGCCAACATAAGAGCAAGAATGAAGGGTTCATTCTACTGACATGGCTATAAAATTGAGGCTTGTTTGCATAATTGCAAACGAATCAAATGTTATTAATATTCGAAAAACTCAGATTACATTTATTGTATTCAGCTATGTAGAGCGAACATTTTCTTTTTTAATATATATATAAATATGATGCGTTGTTTCCTTGAGCAAGACACTTTATTTCACATTGCTCCAGTTTTCCCAGCTGTAGAAATGAGATGATAGGACTGGGGCCCCTATCATTCCACTGCAAAGTGGTCGTGGAGGTGCCACAGCAAAAAAGCACCCAGCACTCACTGTAAATGAGGTTGGTGTTAGGAAGGGCATCCAGCTGTAGAAATCAAGCCAGAATCAGTTCCCGTCCCACCCTTGCAAGCAGGGAAAAAGCGGACGTAAAATGAAATGATGATGGTGGTGAAGATATATATAACTCTCATAGCTGAACTAGAGTAGAAATTCCAAACATGGAAGCATGGCCTAGAATCAAAAGGCCTTAAAGTTAACTTGTCTAAGACTAAAGTTCTTGTATGTAAAAAAGAAAATTGATGGAAGTTATGGAGTAGGTAGACCCAGAAAAACCTGGGACGATCTAATAAATTCCGACCTTACACACTTGCACCTCTCCAAGACAATGTCACTGGACTGAGATCTTTGGTGCTACGCAGTAATACAGAAGACCCGCCTTGCCTATGTACAAAGCGAAACCTACAGTCAGTAGGCACCTCTTAACCAAATATACACCCCAATCCACTACCCCTACTCCATCCTCCCACTCCCACCAACACCACCCCTTTCTTTGTAAAGTTAAGTTAGTACCACAACATCCAGTCCAAACTAATGAGATCGTATAGGTGTCACGACAAAAAAAAACACAGTCCACGCTGTAATGTGGCCATGTAGGTAACACGGTAAAAACCTCCCAGTCCACACTGTAAATGTGGTTGGTGTTAGGAATGGCGTCCAGCCGTAGAAAACCTGCCCGATAGTCCTATACGAGCGAGACACGGTCACCCGACTAATGTTGCCTCAAGTGGGACAATTCCCGTCTAAACCCATGCTAGATAGACATTAAACAATGATGAACTGAGAAATGTCATGCTCGACCAGAATGATTAGAGAGAGCATACTTAATCTTTGCGAGTATAAACTTGGCCGGAGAAGAACAACAACTTTAACCCTTTAGCATTCGCATTAATTTTCAAACATCATGCTTATCTGTTCACATTATTTTCAGTTAATCCCGCCAAGGTTAACTCTGCCTTTCATCCTTACGGGATGGATAAAATAAAGTACCAGTAATACACTGGATTATTACTGGCCTTGTGCCAAAAGTAGAAACAATTATTTTCAGTTAATCATACTCAAGAGGGTTATCAATTTTATTTGTTTGTAATTTTCTTAATTTTCTATGTGCAGGCTTGAAATTTTGTCAGTAGATGTTTAAATATCAATAATTTACAATTATATAATTTTACCTGATTTTTTGGTCAAATTTGACTTTTATGGGCAGGTGAAATTAATTAATAGGGGCATTTGAAGTATCAACCAGGTGCAAATACTGGTTTAATTTTAAATACGTTGTTTTCGGCATAATACTTGATATATAAGAATCACTAAACCTTATATCAGTGCTCCAGTATTTCAACAGTCTTGGAAATTGTTTTATACCGAACATAATATTTACGGTAAAAAATGCTTGCATTTCCACAGCATCTGTCGGTCGTCAAACAGATCGGGTTTACCTTGATTTGAAATCTGTTGTTGGGCATATCGATTAATCTTTTCTGCAACAACTTCGAAGAAAGTTTGTGGTAAAAACAAAAAGAAATAATCCAGTGCTTTATCATCGGGAGCTAATGTGTTGTGGAACAGTATTTTGAATAAAATCAGGAACATATATTGGTGTGGTATTTTTCAACCACGTTGCTGTAATATTTTCAATGGCGCCCTGGAGATCTCCTTCGTTTTCACTTTCAAAACAATCATCGTCGGATGAAATTTCAGAAATACAAACATCAGATTCATTTGAAGATAAATCACAAATATTATCTTTTGTTTCTTGTTCATTCTGAATGTTGTCGTGTGTAAAACCTTCAAAGTCGGTATCGCTTCATAAGCCATGTTGATACACAAAAAAAATCTGTTGTACTTTCAAAGTTAAAAAAACACTTTTTGTGTTAAGTTGTTTCACTATATTAAGTGTTAATTTTCACGGTAAGGGTCTCGCAGTAGTCTCGTATTGACGAGATTTTGATGGTTTGCTTATTTTTAGAACGATATTTTAGTGTGGGTGTTATCGGGCGATTTCAATAAATGAAGGGGAAATAATTTCGGGCGATTTCGAGCGGATTGAACACTAAAGGGTTAATAATAACAACTTAGAAAAAAGTTGTGTTTAATGAGACTTACCTCTAATTTGTCTATTTCAGATGGCTCCTTCCCAGACTTATCTTCATTTTCCAATGATAACTGAGCCGGATCTTCGATTGATTCCACTTCCTTCGGCTTATTCTTTTCTTTTCTTTTCACAATAAAGAATGTTGTGATTTCTAGAAAAAAAAAAAAAAAAAAATTTTAATTTTGAAAACCAAAACATTGCGTTATGAAGGATGTTAAATTGCCAAGATAACAAAAGAATCTTACCTTAGCAAATTTAACGATCCCAAATATATATATATATATATATATATATATACACACACACATGGAGGCACATGGCTTAGTGGTTAGAGCATTGGCCTTGCAATCGAAAGGTTGTAAGTACAATTCTCAGACCGGGTGATGTGTTGTTTCCTTGAGCAAGACACTTTATTTCACATTGCTCCAGTTTACTCAGCTGTAGAAATGAGATGATAGGGACTGGGGTCCCTATCATTCCACTGCAAAGTGGTCGTGGAGGTGCCACGGCAAAAAAGCACCCAGCACTCACTGTAAATGAGGTTGGTGTTAGGAAGGGCATCCAGCTGTAGAAATCAAGCCAGAATCAGTTCCTGTATGAGCAAGACAAGGTCAGCCAACTGGGCACTGCCCACAACAGGACAACCCGTCTAACCCATGTTAGCGTGGAAGAACGGATGCAAAACAGTCATGATGATGATGATGATGATGATGACACTATACCAGCCAATCTTACTTACATTTGTAAAATCTTTCTCAACATTGACTTCGCTTCTAACCCACATACACATTTTAATTATATATATATAATTAAGAGAGTATTGAAGTTTGCTTGAAGCATTGTGGAATAATAACATTTTTTTTTTTGGTCGTTTTGGAAGCCTCAACAATGCAGATGAGTAAATCTCCGGGTAAGAGAATCCGGTGGTGAAGAGAGAGAGATGTAAGAGGAAATGTAGAATGAGATGTATAGTGTGTAGAGGAACGTAGGAAAGAGCATAAATAATAAAAATAATTGTTTCTACTTTTGGCACAAGGCCAGGAATTATCCCAATGTATTACTGGTACTTTATTTTATCGACCCTGTAAGGATGAAAGGCAAAGTCAACCTCGGCAGGATTTGAACTCAGATCGTAAAGGGACGTAACTATGCTAGAAAGCATGGCGTCCAACCCTGTACCGATACTGCCAATCCACCACCTTAAAAAATAAAAATAACACGAGATAGAGTTACCTTGGGAGAGATTTAATTGTCCCTATATTTCGGATTTCGCATCCATCAACTGGGAGGGTTTTTTGGGGGGTGGGGGGAGTTATCTGTCGGAGAGGAACAGTACGTGGCCTCTGTTGCCCGCGGTTTGTGTGTAACTGAGATATTCTGTAGAGCACACGTGCGCGTGGAATAGGTGCGGTCAAGCAAAGGTCGAAGCAGCTCCTTTTTATTGTAGGAGTGGGATGGCGCTAGCTGTCAATCCATTGTACTGCTTATATTCAGTCTTTGGTACTATCAGTGTAGTAGTCTGTCTGGTCGCTTGTTGGTCGGTGGAAGGTGGGGGCGCTAAACACATAAACAATCGTTTCAATGCCACTGTGTGTGTGTTGTTGTCTCGTTTGTTTACACCAGCCACCTCGTCTCGCTTCTGTCAGATCTGCACACGAATATATATAACTAGCAGCAGTACCCAGCGTTGCCTGGGTAGGTAAAATAATATCTGCTTTGATGAAAAGGTGTTGATCTTAGTGACTGCTTCTCAGTGACTCATCTATGGCCACACACAGGCCATGCGGGGAAGGGTGGTGATGACCTCTATCACTGAGAAACGCGGGTGACTGACGAAGGGACATGCTGGGAGAGGGAGGTAATGACCTCTAACACTAAGCCAAATTTTCTCACGCTACTTGATTGGAAACCGATGAATTCTCAAATAAACAACTAAAAGCTCAGACGACGTCAGTGGCCATCATTTTGCCTTTGACCATCTATAAGATGTGCAATGATAGGTTCTATCGTAGTATAAAAGTTGAACCAAATAAATTGGTTTAGGTGTGAGGTAGAGCCGAAGTTTCGAATTTGAACGAAATCAGTTGAAAAATGTGGGAGCTGCAGAATGACCCTTGAATAAAAAAACGATACGCTGATATATAGAAATGAACATACATATCTATGAACCTGTAAAGTTTCATGAAAGTCAGTTGTAAGATGTAGGCCCCTACAGGTAACACACAGACACATCATCATCATCATTTTTACGTCCACTTTTCCCTGTTTGCAAGGGTGGGACAGGAACTGATTTTGGCTTGATTTCTACAGCTGGATGCCCTTCCTAACACCAACCTCATTTACAGTGAGTGCTGGGTGCTTTTTTGCCATGGCACCTACACGACCACTTTGCAGTGGAATGATAGGGACCCCAGTCCCTATCATCTCATTTCTACAGCTGAGTAAACTGGAGCAATGTGAAATAAAGTGTCTTGCTCAAGGAAACAACACATCACCCGGTCTGAGAATTGAACTCACAATCTTTCGATTGCAAGCCCAATGCTCTAACCACTAAGCCATGTGCCTCCAGACAGCACAAAATAACTATTGTGACATCCATGGATAAAGTGTGCAATAAAACTGGGCGATGAAATATGCAGATGACATCAAGCTGTACCTTGAGATAAAAAAGACAAATCCTGAACACTATAGATCTTTCCTACAATCTGACCTGGACACAATGCAACAGTGGATCTCAGACTGGCAACTCAAGCTAGCTGTGGACAAGTGCACCACCATGCATTTTGGGAGTAAAAACCCAGCGTCCACATACTCCCTCCACAGCACTAATATCAAGAAGTCTTCTTGTAAACGTGACCTGGGCATTACGGTCAGCAGCGATTTGCGTTGGACGAAGCACGTCCCTAAAATTGTCAAGAGGGCCAAGGGTGTCTTAGCATCACTCAGCAAGACCTTTGTCAGCCGCTCTCCAGCTATCTATTTAAAGCTGTATACAGCTATGGTACGGCCACACTTAGAATTTGCATCACCAGTCTGGAACCCCTATCTTGCTCAGAACATTGACCGCCTGGAAACTGTTCAGTGATGTGCAACCAAGTGAATACCCTCCATCAGGCATCTACCATACTCTGAATGCCTTGCTTCCCTGGGCATGAATACATTGAAGCTCCGACATCTGGCAACTGACTTGGTAAACACCCACAAAATTATTAACCATCTTGCCAACAACAACCCTGAGTACCTTTTTGATTTCCATGTGTCTAACTCACGTGGACATGCCCACAAAGTCAGAAAACAGCACAGTTCCCATGATTTTCAGAAACATTTTTTCACTCTCAGAGTTGCTGAAGCATGGAACAAACTACCTGCATCAGTTGTTAGCTGTCGAGACACTGCATCCTTTAATACCTCCATGGAACAAAATACCAGCATCAGTTGTTAGCTGTCGAGACACTGCATCCTCTAATACCTCCATGGAACAAACTACCAGCATCAGTTGTTAGCTGTCGAGACACTGCATCCTTTAACACTTCCATGGAACAAACTACCAGCATCAGTTGTTAGCTGTCGAGACACTGCATCCTTTAAAACCTCCATGGAACAAACGACCAGCATCAGTTGTTAGCTGTCGGGACACTGCATCCTTTAAAACCTCTATGGAACAAACTACCTGCATCAGCTGTTAGCTGTCGAGACACTACATCCTTTAAAACCTCCATGGAACAAACTACCAGCATCAGTTGTTAGCTGTCGAGACACTGCATCCTTTAAAACCTCCATGGAACAAACTACCAGCATCAGTTGTTAGCTGTCGGGACACTACATCCTTTAAAACCTCCATGGAACAAACTACCAGCATCAGTTGTTAGCTGTCGAGACACTACATCCTTTAAAACCTCCATGGAACAAACTACCAGCATCAGTTGTTAGCTGTCGAGACACTGCATCCTTTAAAGCCTCCATGGAACAAACTACTAGCATCAGTTGTTAGCTGTCGAGACACTGCATCCTTTAAAACCTCCATGGAACAAACTACCAGCATCAGTTGTTAGCTGTCAAGACACTACATCCTTTAAAACCTCCATGGAACAAACTACCTGCATCAGTTGTTAGCTGTCGAGACACTGCATCCTTTAAAACCTCCATGCTTCCCGAGATTCGCCATCACTACACCTAATGTTCCCCCTCCATACACATACACACATGTATATCATGACTCATACACTATTCACTTCCTGACATTTGTATATTATTCTATGTACTATGCATTCTGTCGGATCGGCAATGGACCCGCAGTTTTCCAGCGGCTGTGCCCAGTCTGGTCGTCTTCATGGATTAGCACCAAGACCAAGCTCCGCCTGTACAAGAGCATCGTGCTGCCGACAGTGCTTTATGCAAGCGAGACCTAGAAGAGTACGGCAAAAATAGAGAGATGGCTGAACGGATTCCACCAGCGGTGCCTGCGGAGAGCCAAGTCATGAATGCTACAGAGAGTGGTCATGGAGCGTCGGTGCCGTCTGGCTGGCCATATTCTGCGTCTCCCAAATAAACGGCATTCGAAAACAGCAATGAACTGGACTCCACCTGGCGGTAAACGGAGGCAGGGTTGCCCAAGTATCACCTCGCGACAAATGTTCCGGAAGGACCTAATGGCAGTCAACATCACCTGGCACGGTCTCAAAAAAGTTGCCGCTGATCATGACAGTTGGCGAGTACAGATTGCTCGGTGCGCCAAACGGCACGGACGAATCTAAGACTAAGAAGACTATGCATTCACCTTTGACAAGTTGTAGTGCAGCTGAGCACTTTACACAATAATTTCATTATTATTATTATATAACAACATAGAAACCGCGGAGTGGGGAGACCCAAGATGACCTGGGATGAGGTGATAAAAGCCGACCTTACCCAATTACACTTCTCAAAGGCGATGACACACGACCGTGACCTCTGGCGTCACGCAGTAATACAGAGTACCCGACCTCCCATGGGTACAAGCTGAAGCATATAGACAATATGCCCCCACCACAAGGTGGTCGTGGAGGTGCCACGGCAAAAAAGCACCCAGCCCACACTGTAAAGTGGACATGTAGGCGCCACGAAAAAGCACCCAGCACTCACTGTAAATGAGGTTGGTGTTAGGAAGGGCATCCAGCTGTAGAAATCAAGCCAAATCAGTTCCTGTATGAGCAAGGCATGGTCAGCCGACCAGACACTGCCCACAACAGGACAACCCGTCTAACCCATGCTAGCGTGGAAGAACGGACGTAAAACGGTGATGATGATGATGATGATGATGATGAACACCAGCTCTCTCTTTCATTCTCCCTCTCTCTCTATGTCTCTGTTTCAATCTACTCTCTCACAACGCAATTTTATCATAGTATTTTAACTATACTTTAGGTGAATTTTGACATACTTATAATTGATGTATGCTCTTTAATAATTTTCTACTTATTTCAGGCATAAAACATTCTTGAAGCATAGGCGCCCTTAGGTTGTTCCGAACATAATGGCCGATTTCAGAAGCATAATTTTATTCTGGAAAAATTAACAACAGAAATGTTTTGATTAGTCAAGGTATGAGCCGTAAACATTTATCCATCTCTGCCTATTGACTATTCGGTCAAGAAAAGGACCATTGGTGTTTCGCAGAAAGAGCATCAAGCACACTTCAAAACGCCAAACTTTTTGATTTTCATTGAGCTCATGCGGTACCTATTTATCAAGCTTTTTCACCTTACCAATCTTCTAACCAGCTCCCTAAACTTCTTCCAACCTGCCCTTATTCTAGATACTATGGCCTAGGAACCCCCCTCCCCCCTCCCTCTGCCATGCTAATCTGATCTCCTAGGTAACGGAAGCTATCAACCACTTTATAGCACCCACCTGCATTTGAAAAATATGTCTATCAATGCGACTGTCTAATTTCCATGTACATCTACTGCATAAGTATTTCTCCCTACCTGTTAGTTTGCCTGCTATCCCACTACATCTCTTGTGTACCCAAGATCTGCATTGCGTACATTTTATAGAATTTATGCCAGTTCCTTTTCTGCATATGGAACGTGGCCATTTCCCTGATGAAATCAGAGTTTTGTCCTCTTTTCTACTCATCAACACTTTTGTCTTAGCTAGGTTCATTCTCAGTCCCCTTGCTTCCAACTGCTATTTCCATAGCCAGAATTTCTTCTCTAGCTCCCCTACTGATGCTATAAGAACCAGATCGTCAGCATAGAGAAGTTCCCATGGACAGCCAGTCTTAAACACAAATTTAAATTTTGAAAACTAAAACAATGTATATGCAAAATGTTAAATTGCCAAGATAACGAAAGAGAGAGACTTAAAATTCGATCGGATAGACTTGGTTGTATGGGAGCAAATTTAAGTTAAATGAAATGAAAAGACGTTAAAATTTCGAACATGCGCGTTGTGAAATGTCTGCAGAAACGTGTTTGATATATGCTGAATCTATGGCTGAACTAGAGAAGAAATTCCAAACATGGAAGCATGGCCTAGAATCAAAAGGCCTTAAAGTTACCATGGAAGCATGGCCTAGAATCAAAAGGCCTTAAAGTTCTAGTTTGTAGATAGGAAAACAGGGCACAGGTCCCCTCTGGAAAATGGCCATGCTCAGTGTGTAGGAAAGGAGTAGGCAGAAACTCCATGCAAAGTATGGGTACATAAAAGATGTAGTGGGATCACAGGTAAGCTATCTAAGAACGTAGATTTTATATGTGGCCAATGTTCAGGTGAAATAATTAGCAAGT